>SNQJ01S0156265.1:0-22323 GCA_010110895.2 Picea sitchensis | reverse complement strand
TTATTTTAAAGAGCTAGAAAATGGAAGCTTTATTATCTTGCTATTGTATGTAGATGACATGCTTGTTGCAGGGTGTAATATGCAGGATATAAATGTGCTCAAGAAGAAATTAGCCAATTCATTTGCGATGAAGGATTTGGGTGCTGCAAAGAAAATCCTTGGCATGAGAATAACAAGAGACAAAAAAATTCGCAAATTGACATTGTCTCAGGGTGAGTACACAGAGAAGGTGTTGGAGAGGTTTAGAATGCAGAATGCAAAAATAGTTAGTACACCTTTGGCCAACCATTTCAAATTAAGTAAGGAAATGTATCCCAAGACACAGGAGGAGATATGATACATGTCCAGGGTCCCTTATTCANAAGTGGGAGTTGTGAGCAGGTATATGAACAATCTAGGTAAAGAACATTGGGAAGCAGTAAAGTGGATTCTCGGGTATTTGAGAGGTACTACTACTCATGCATTATGTTTTGGAGGTTCAAACACTTTTCTACAGGGATATGTTGATTCAGATATGGCAGGTGATAAAGACAACAGGAGGAGCACCAGACGATATGTTTTTACTATAGGTGGAATAGCAGTAAGTTGGATTTCGAAACTGCAAAAGGTTGTTTCACTTTCAACAACAGAGGTAGAGTATGTTTCTACTATAGAGGCTAGTAAAGAGATGATTTGGTTATAGAGGTTTATGGAGGAATTGGGAAAGAAGCAGGAGAACAATAGGTTGTATTGTGATAGTCAGAGTGCCATTCACCTTGCAAAGAACTCAGCCTTCCATTCGAAGACTAAGCATATACAGTTGAGGTACCACTTCATACGATCTGCCTTTGAAGGTGGACATTTGAAGTTGGAAAAGATACACACTAGGTTGTATCCCTTCATATGCTGGATAATAATAAAGGAAGGACCTGGCAATTTCTCTGGTGGACGTAGCCCACACTGGGTGAACCATGCAAATCTATGTCTCTATTGTATTGTGTATCTTCTGTGTTTTGTTTCCGCATTTGTATTATTTTATTGCTCCACGGTCCTGTTTTTCTAACAATTTCTTTGTTCACAATTTCTCCGACAAGGAAAAGATCACCTTCACACTCCTTAAGGCTCTCCCCCATGTCAAACATTGGTGAGAAACTTAATTGGAGAAAATTTCCACAGAGGAGTCTGGAATATATGGGTCCGATCCCACTTGGGATTTTTTTGTGGATGCGATCAAGGAACAATATTACCCTATTGGTAACTATGATGAATAGTACTTGAACAAGCGAGACTACTGATTATCGATATGTCGTTAAAATAGAGAATAAATTTAAGCACTAGAACAAGAGAGAGTTCGGGTCTACAAATTTGTAACAACCAAAGAATGGTAAAGACGATCATAATAACCATCCTTCAGAAAACCAATCCAAGCCATAGGAAATGAAGGGTAATAGAAAGATGAAGAAGGACACTGGAAAGTGGTGCAATTTCCACAAAATACCCTGGCACAACACCAATGAATGTTGCACAAAACAATAATTGGTGGATGAGATCAAAGATAAGGAGTTGAACCCTGATTTAAAATATAATTCAGAAAAATAATGGAAAGAGAGAGATCATTGACACAGACCCCACTGCTACTGTCGCGACCAAAACAATTCAACTAGAAGAACCATTAGATCCTGAAGAAGGGGGAACCTTTTACATTCACAGATGTGGGTTAAGGGGACCCTGTTGAATTTTATTGTTGATAGTGGAAGCAAAAAGAAACTCATCTCAGAAGAGGTCATAATACAGTTGGGGTTGTCGACAACACCACACCCACATCCAGAGAACATCGGGTGGTTTCACCAGAGATGTGATGTTTTTTTCATCTAGAAGTATTGATTGTCATATGACGTCCATCCCTTTAAGGATGAGGTATTATGTGATGTTTCCCCACTGAATGTATGTGATGTTATTTTAGGTCAACCATATATGTTGAAGCGCCGTACTATTTATGAGTCTCGACCCCGTAGCGTCATTGTTACTCTGGGGGGTCATCTCTACAAGAAACCAGAGGTAGATTCAACTATTGTCCCACCTAAATAGTGTTGCAAGGTAGTATCTCATAATAAAAACTTCATCTTCTTCACAGTCTGTTCAAAAGGTGAATATAAGAAAACTGCAATCACTGAAACCTCAGCCTCAACACCTTCCATCCAGCTGAACAGATTTCATAAGAGAAAGAAGATATTTTTTATTCACCTATGACGGTGCCTAAAAAATTCCCTATCAAGCACATATAAAGTTGATTGTTTGAACAAATTCAACCCCACCATCAATTGGTTCGTGACATCCTTCCACAAACAAAGCAACACAACTTCTCCATCAAGGCAAGAAGCTCACCAAGATTCAGATTCAAGAAATGATTTCCCCTCTCCCATGAGAACTCAAAGCAATGGAAACCATTTATTTCTAAAGAGGGATGATTTATCCAGGTGGATATCAGTGGCCACCCACCTATTCCTACTTGCTCAAAAAAATCTTCTGGAAACTTACTATTTTTAGTAGTTTTTCGGTTCCTAAACTTCCACAGTCATTTTGAGGGCCTAAATAAAGTTTTTTTGGTATAGAGAACCTCAATGATTTCCAAAGTCTCTTATTGAGACCCCAAAATGAATCTCCTCGACGATACCTTTCCAACTAGCTATCGCGTGCCCCAAACGAAGATCGTATGCCAAATTTATGCCCCCGAGAAGTTGATACACCAAACTACCCAAAATGGGGTCCACAAAACTGTTGGATTTTCATCTTTTGGGGTTAGGGTTTTGGATTTTATTTATGTTAAAGAGGCCTTTAGAGCCTCATTTTAATCATCTTCATCTTCTTGTGAATGTGAGTGGCCATTACATCTCTTCTCATAGATAAGCTACCACCATTCTAGCAAGTCTTTCACTCTGTATTTCTACAATTTTGTACATTTAGCTCATTAATAGAAATTGTGTATTATTGTATCTCTGTATTTATGGTTGCATCTCTGATATATTTCTATTATGTTATTAGATATCTTATATATATCTATATAGTTCTTTATTATAACGCTGCTCTCATTTCGTGCCAAAAATAAGCCGAATCAACGATTATAGAAAAGGTGGTTTGGGTCAAAACCCTTGATTTCTTCTACAAATTTTAGGTCTAATTTCTCGAAGCAAGAAACATATTCATCAATTTTGGAAATTCCCTGGAGAATAATTTCTCCATATTTCCATGGAAGAGGTATGAACTGCCTCTTCCTTTTTTTAGATAATATATGGAACCATAATTTATATTGTCGGGCTATTTCAATGTCAAACAATTTGTCAGATATATAATAGGGAAGGAAAATAGGTTTCTCAACGAAACAAAAAACCCTGATAATATTGTAATCTTCCATTTTTTCCAGAGCTCCTCTTCCCTTTAGAAAAGCTGCAACTTCCAACAACAATCTTAGAGTGTCTTCCCCAAATAATAGTTTTTTGAATTTAGATACAAAATCTGAATACACCTCATAAGAATGATGGTTGACCCTCTGCTTCCATAAAGCTTGGTAATTTCATCATTTCTCTAAATATTGAAGGTGCTATTGATATAGGAGAACTATTATGCAATGAAATAACTCGTATATTTTGAATGAGATTATCGACACACCAGATGAGGACGTCCTTACACTCAAAAAATACTAGAACACAACCGACCATAACTATTCCTGACCTCCATACTTTGTTGTTTTCTCTATCCAACAATTTTGAGTAATACCAATAGGAGCACGACCAATGATAATTTTTATCTTCTCTAGCAAAGAGGTTCAGGGTATCCCCATAGAATGGTTTATTTCTCATGTATGTCCCAACGAAGCCTACCAACTTTTCTTGAGCTATTATTTTCCACAGTAAAATGAACTTGAGTTTGATTTCTTTTACGGAAACATTAAATCAAAATAACTGTTAGGAGCCTTGATAAAAACATTATTAATTAACGACCACCTCAACAATACATTTGGTAGTTGGGTCCATATGATAATAATAAATATGAATTCAAAAAATGTGAAGGGATAGGTAATGGTGAAGCATTGGGGTTGGGGACTAGTATGAAAAGGAGATATGCAATTCCGAAGGTTTACAAGTCTGAAAGTTTGAAAGTATGATATTATGGAATGAATAAGTATCAAAATGTATTAGGCGATCAGTGGAGAGAGTGGACGTGTATAATGTATATCCGCAGGTCCAAAATCCTAAAAGTCCAAGACAAAAAATAATTATAATTGTTGAGCGGACTTATGCATAGGTGAATGAAAAAGAATAAAAGTGCAAGAGTATACGGGTTCGAAGGTACACAAACATGAAAGTAGGTAAGAATAGTAATCAATAAAGGGAAAAAGAAGGGATAAAAAAGGAAACAGGAAAAGGGAAAATATAGAAGGGGGAAATAAAGGGTATAAATAGGTGGTAAAATAGAACAAGGGAGGGAAAAAAGAAAAGCACGAAAGGGGTTCAACAACTGGCTCCAACTATTAGATGATAACCCCCTGTAGGTTTTCAAGAGTCCATAATATTCATGGCCAGATGTTTTATCCTTTAAGATATGGAGTCGAATAGTAAGGATGTACAAAATATATGAAAACTATGTACAAGGAGAAGAGAAAATTTTAGGCAAAACAACTTTTCAGGTGTCTCCGATTAACAAGGAACATTAACATTTTCCCCTTCATGTATTTTAGCATATATGAATTGAAACCCATGATCTTTTCAATGATGTATGGCCTAATTCATAGTGCTTCAAAATTTGTTTGCATTGATGGTTTCTCCTTATCTTTGTTCTAGAGTGACACTAGTTCGCCTTTTTGAAAATTCTTTACTATTGCGCTCTGATCAAATTTTTTTTTGACACTCTGTTGCCTCTGATATGTTCTATGTAAAACTTCACTTTTTAATTCTTCTAATCTAAATAGTTGATTTAATCTCTTTTGCATAGGATTAATGTATGCATCGTCCTCTGTATTAACTGCATAAGTCAAGGAATTTAGTTCAAAGCTGATTGGAATTTTTGCTTCCTTCCTATAAACCAACATATAGAGAGAAATCCTAGTATTATGTTTCAGAGTCATTCTTCTCACCCACAGAGCGTTCGTCAATTTCAAATGCCAATTCTTTTTATTTTGGTGAATAGTTTTCTTTAAAATATGAATGAGTTTCTTATTGGTATATTCAACAAGACCATTTCCCTATGGATAGTAGTTATATTATTTTCCCATGACAATACCATATTCTCCAAAAAAATTTGTAAATTTTGACCTGATAAAAATTAAACCATTGTCTGGAATGAACTTTTTTGGAACACCAAATCTTGACAATATATTATCTTTGAGAAACTTAATCAATTATTTGGAGTCAACCCTTTTTAATGCTACTATTTCTTTTCACTTAATGAAGTAATTTGTATCAGTGAGGATGTATATATTCCCTTTACTCAATTTTGGATTCATTGGTTCGATGACGTCCAATCCCCATTGGGTGAATGGTTGTTCTACAGATATGATTTGTAATGGCATTGAAAATCTTTTCATATTCCCTATTTTTTTTACAAGATATACATTTTTTCACCATAGCATATGATTCCTTTAAAACATATGTCCAATAAAATACGATTCTTATTATTTTATGTGTTGTAGAAGTAGGTGCAAAATGCCCCCCACATACACCTCCATGAAATTCTTGCATTAATTCTTGAGCTCTCTTTTCATAAGCACACCTCAATAACATGCCATCATAATTCCTTCTAAATAAAACATCAACAATCAATACATACTGATTTGATTTCATCTTTAATGCTCTTCTTTCCTTTAGAGTCATGGTGACAAGGAATTTTCCAGACTTTAAATAAAACACAATATCTTTATACCATTTAGAACCCGATATAGGTTTTCCAATTGAAACCAAAACTACTCCATTCAAAAAATCACCATTCACAATTATCTTACACAACCCTTTCCATTTGATTTCCTTTAAAGGCTTAATTTCAATATCATACTCTTGAATCTTCGCTAGCCAATTTTCCCATTTCCCTTCTCTCAATTGTTGTTTTAAAAGCATCTTAACAGGAGAGGATGGAACATATGAAATGGCATGAGAATTTAATATGTAAGTCCAAAAGTGTGCTACTTCCTTTGCAAGAGACAGGGCTTGTTTCTCTAATTCCAAATATCTTAATTCATAATCATGAAGGGTCTTTCTCATGAAACTAATTGGTAGTTCTTCACCCTTGGCATTTATTTGAGTAAGAACAAATGCCACAACAATTTTTGTTGCAAATGAATAAATGATGAAGTCTATTTGGAAGTATGTACTAATGAGGACTAGGGATATAATGATTTCCTTTTTGATGTTACTAAAGGATTCCTGTGTATTTGAAGTCCATTTGAACCTTTGATACTTTTTCAACAATGAGTTGATCAATTTCAAAATACTTGAATAATCAAGGACAAATCTCTATAAAAAGTTGATTTTTCCAAAAAATGACAGTCTCCTTTCTTGGATGATGGAGGGTTGAGTTCATTTATATCTTTAACCCTCTCTGGATCAATACAGATTCATTATTTGCATTCAATATGAGCCAATACGTTTCCTTCAGTCACAACAAACAAACAGTTTTTGGATTCAAAGAAACTCCATATAATCTACATCTATCAAAGACTTTCCTCAGATGATGAAGGTGCTCATTTCTTGTATTTGAATGAATTTTTAAATCATCTTGGTAGTCCACCATGAATTTTCCTATCAAACCCTCAAAGGCATGATCCATAACCCTCTGAAATGTAGCTCCAACATTATTTAAACTAAAGGGAATCATAACATATGCATTTGTCTCCCAAGGCATTATGAAGGTTGTCTTCGGACTATCTTCCTCTACAACCAAAGCTTGATTATATCGAAAAAGAACATATAACTTGGACATGCAAGCCTATCTAGTGACTTGTTGGAGAATAAATTCTATGTTAGGAAGATGATAATTATCCTTCACACTTGATTTATTAAGATCCCTAAAATCCACACACATCCAAATCTCCCTAGTCTTCTTTCACAGAACCACTGGATTTGAAATCCAGTCAGAATGTCTCATGGGATATATTATTCCATCTTTCTTTAACTTTTCCAAATCAATGTTTACTAGTGGTTTCAACTTGGGGTTCATCATCCTTGTCTTCTTCTTAACAAGGTATGCTCCTTCTCTCAATGGGATGATGTGTTGAAATATTTTTTTATCATATGCCTTTAAATCATCATAACTCCATGTGAAAATATCAAGATATTCTTTAAAGAGTGAAACATATTGATCAACTTCATCAGTTTTATAATCAAATCCAAAATTAATGTACTTTGCAGAATTATCAGTCCCAATATTCATTTTTCTCGTTTCTTGAACTTTTCAAACCGATACTTCTTCCAGGAGATTTTGGCATGATCATATATTGTGAAAAGAGATTTGGAATGGACATAATTCTTTGGTACAACAACAATTTCAATATCTTCACATTCATTTTCATTTACTAGAAAATTTTCTAGGTCTTCATCATTTTCAAATACTTGTAGATATTCCTGATTATCAGGTACATAAGGTCAAAATACTCTTTTTACTTGAAAAGATGTTTCACCCTAGACATCATCTAGATTTGATAGTGAAACCGCCAATGCTAATGAATCTTCCTTCTAATTTTTATCCCTTGGAATGAAAGAAATATTAAAAGAACACAAGGACTCCATCAGTTCACATACTCTTTTGAAATATAATTTAAGCTTTTCCTTCTTAATATTATTTTTTTTAGTGACTTGATTTATTACTAACTCAAAGTCGTTGGTCACAATCAAATTGTTCGATCTTCATTTATAGTGCAAGGATTATTCCTTGAATCAAAGCCTCATATTCTATTGGAATTACTAAGACAGCTTAGAGGGGGGGGTGAATCATTTGTTACTATGATTAAACAATTTTATGCCTATTAGAATATTATTAACCTTCTCCAAGTGATCATCAATATTATGCAATACATGAACAACAGAAATAACAAACATCAATCAAACATATGGTATACATAGGGACAGATATTTCATGAGGAAACCCATAAAGGGAGAAAACCTCTTCTTCTTCAAATGATATGCAGTCTTTTAAATTCTGTACATCATCTTTCTTTGAGCACCAACTCAAAATGAGGCTACAACCTCTTCTTTAACAAGATGCAACGTGATGAGAGAACCAACTGCCTGGTTTCTATAGCACCCAATAGAAGGAAGCACCAACTCCCCGAGTGGTCTAGCACCAACTTCTAGTCTCACAAGAACCAACCTGTAAAACAAAGAACAATGGTTCTCCCTTGCACCACACTACCACCCTGGTTTTTCTGGATGCAACTAGATGGAAGCTACAACTCCCTGTGTTCAAGAACCCACTTGAAACTTTGAGGACAACAGTCCTCCCTAGCACCAACCTACCACCCTGAGATATAAAACTTTACTTACTTGCTTTGTCTTTGATATGGTATTTTATAGCTCCATGTCTCCTATGATTTCTTCAGCTTCTATGCTCTGTTCCACTTCTACATCTTTCTTCTTCTGTGCTCTGCTCTTTTTCTTTCTGCGGTCAACTCTGATTTTTGTTTAGCTTCTCTTCTTCCTTTTATGTTCTGTGTTGCATATACATGCTCTTCACTACGCCACTAATATCCACTTCAGGTTGTTCTCTGTGTCTCATCCTACCCACATAGATTACTCTCTGATAGACTCTTTGTCTCTTCTCTATTATGCATGTATTTAACACGTCGAGTCATCTAACTGATCATCATATGAACTCTTCATCTTCTCTGACCATTATTCAAGGTTCTTTGGCTTCTCTGGCAGTTATCCTGAGAATCTTTTGCTTCTCTGTCAGTTGAAATTATTCGTCTTCTTTGGCATTTATAGCCAGTCATTTTTTTGGCTTCTTTGTATTCTAATTCCATTCCTTCATGTGACCTCTGGCGGTGACCATACGCCTATTCAAAAGGCACTTCACGTTCTTGGTCTAGCGAGCACTAGCTCCCTATTTTTCGATATGACCTTGGGAGATTAACTTCACATGACCACATGATTGCAGGCATGAGCTCTCTTCTCATTAGCCCCCTCTCGCATGTGACCTCGAGATACGTCCTTGCATAAGCGAATGATTGCGGGTGCATCCAACAATGGTTTTGGATTAACCGATTTTCTCCCCACAATCTACCTCCAGCTTCCACGTACCCCTTCTCTGATACCGTGGTTTCAATTGTGACATGCCCTCAAAAAATTAACTTCCGAGCAACTTCTTATCCCACATAAAACTCAAAATCCATATTTCCTAGTTTGTGATTATCTGTCAGAGAAAATACTTTAGGGTTCTCCACATATATATCTTCTTCTAGATCTCCATTAAGAAATGTTGACTTAACATCCATCTGATATACTTTAAAGTTCTTATGACAAGCATAGGAAAAAAACATTCTAATGGCTTCCAATCTTGCCATTGGTGCAAAGGTTTCATCAAACTCCTATCCTTCAACTTGTGCATACCCCTTACAAACCAATCTGGCTTTATTCCTAACAATTTTTCCTTGTTCATTCATTTTGTTCTTAAACACTCATTTGGAGCCAATTACATTCTTATCTGTAGGTCTAGGAACAAGCTCCCAAGTATTGTTCTTCTCAATCTGATCCAGTTCCTCATTCATTGATTTTAACCAATTTACATATTTATTGGCTTCATCAAAGTTCTTGGGTTCCACCATGGATATTAAGTCTATATGTGATTGCTCAGTGTCTTTGATTATCCTTCTCCTGGTTTGTACACCTTTGTCTTTCTCACCAATTATCTGACTTGCAGGATGATTCTTTTGAGTAATTATGGAGGAAGGATTTGATGTTGTCTACTGATTTGAGTCTACCTGAGTATTTGTATCTTCATATGACTCAGATTCTTTTTTTTTTTTTTATTCTTGGACCTGTTCATCTTCAACTTCAACTATATCCTTTGTTGTTGATTCAATATTGCTCGCCTCTCTTACTGGGACCACTTCATCAACTTTTATGTCAATGCAATCAACCAATTTATGTAGCCTCTTATTATAGCACCTGTATCCTTTAATGTTTGTAGCATACCCTAAGAAGATGCCTTCATCAAATTTGTCATCATACTTGCCAAGGTTTTCATTATTATTATTTATGTAGCACTTACTCCCAAAGACTTTGAAGTGTTTGATAGAAGCAGGTCTTCCATACCACAGTTCATAAGGTGTCTTTTCACTGTGTTGTCTGAGGTGATATTTGTTAAGAATATGGATTGTTTTGTGTATTTCTTCTACCCAGTAGGTTTGACCAATGTTCTTCTCATTCATCATTGACCTGGCCATTTGTTGTACTGTTCTGTTTTGCCTCTCAACTACTCCATTTTCCTGTGGAGTTCCTGGGATTGTGTATTCTCTCTTGATCCCATGTTTATCATAGAATTCCTTGAAATCGCTTGACATAAATTCTCCTCCTCTGTCTAATATTACAACCTTTAATTTGTTGCCTATTTGATTATCAATTAAAGCCTTAAATATTTTAAATTTCTCAAATTCTTCATCTTTTTCTTTGAGAAAAGCAACCCAAGTGAGTCTGGAGTAACCATCAATGATCAACATGAAATATTTTTCCTTCCCTGTGCCTTCCTGTCTTGATGGTCCACATAAATCCATATGAATTAATTGGAGTGGTTTCTCTGTTGAAGTAGAGCTCTTGGATTTAAACTATGTCCTGGTTAGCTTTCCTACTTGGCAGGGTTTACACAGAGAATCTTGTGGCTTTGATATTCTTCGAAGATATTTTACTGCCTCAATATTTTTGAGCTTGATTAAGTGGTCAGAGTTTAGATGTCCAAGCCTCCTATGCCATAACCAACTTTCATCATGTTTTCTTAGATGCCACTCTTCTCTATCTTCTTTCAGCACATATACATTATTATCTATCCTTATGCCTTTAGCCACCACTTGTCCCGAGTTTACAAACTTTATCTTACAGTCTTTGGAAGTGAACACCACTTCATATCCTATGTCACACATTTGACTTACACTGAGAAAATTATGTTTTAGCCCATCTAGAAGCAGAACATCCTAGGCTTTTCCTTTGCCATTACTTAAACTCATCATCCCTTTACCCTTGATTTTACCTGGTTCATCGTTTCCAAAGGTCACATTTCTTGTTTTTCTTTTACTTATAGACAAAAAATTATCCTTGTCTCAAGTCATGTGCTTGGAACATCCACTATATATATACCAGGGGTCTTTTTTTTTTTGAGCTGAAAGTACTAGACCACATTTTTCACTATATTTCTTTTTCCATGTGTTGGCATTTCTAGCTAAGGTTTTTATCCTTGGATCTAATTTTTAATTCTTCAGATGGAAGTTTGCATCTTTGTGGCTAAAGTTATGACAATTATAACATTTGAGATCAATGTTTAATAGGTCAAAGTGATTGGTGCAGATTTGTCTACTCATTGGTTGTTTAGTTCTATGTTGCAAAGATTTTTTGTTTCTTGATCTCCTCAGTTGCATGTCTCTAAACTTAATTTGACAATTTGCAATCTTATGACCAAAATTAGAGCAGTAAAAATGGTAACCATGGAAGAAATTTTGGTACCTGAAGGATGGCCTTCTTCTTGGCATTTGTTTCTCCATCTTCTGATGTCTTTGTTTTTTATTAGGGATCATCTTGTCCTTATTAATTATTGGTGGAAAAGTATTCACATGGTATGATTGTCTGTTGACATGGAACTTGATCATCTTTAATGGCTCTTTTCTTTCTGATTGTTTGCTTCTTGAACCACTTACATAGCCTAAACCAGTCTTCAACAAAGGAGATCTTTGTTTGCTCAAAATATCATTTAGTTCTGCAGAGGCTTTAATGCGTGGAAGATTTTGGAGATACAATTCTTTAAATTTATCCATCTCTTTTCTAGTTTTTACTACCTCTTCTTCCAAGGATTCACATCTCGCCTTCTTCTCTGATAACTGTTATTTTAGAATGTCCTATATTTTATTTTCTTCTTCTAATTCCACTTTTAGTAGGGAAAAGTATTCATCGGGTTTTTTACTGCCTTTCTCGAACTGTATCAACAATTGTTTTTTCTTTTTCTTCTTAAACCCGAGTCTAGCAATTTATTCTAGGGAACTAACCAGTTCTCCTTCCAAGTCAACCACAACTTCTTCATCATTAACACCACTTCCCGTGATTTTATTATCATAATCCTCTTTTTCCATAAGCATAAATTCATTAACCTTATCTTCACACGGAGAGTCATTATATGTGTCTCCTGAAGAGTCATCATTGTTTACACACAAACTTTTCTTTTTACCAAATCTCTTGGATTTGTACTTATCTTCACTTTCAGAGTTCTGGTCCTTCTTCTTGTGTGGACACTTAGATGAAAAGTGACCTATATTCCCACAGTTAAAGCATTTGAAGGGCAACTTTCCTTCGTACTTTCCTGATCCTTTCTTTAGTCTTCTCACAAATTTTGCTTCAATTTCATCAGGCTCATAGTCCTCATTCTTATCTTATTTAAATGATACTTCTCTAGAGGTGGGTTTATATTTACCTATCCTCATTTCATAAGAATTCAAAGTTCCTAGGATTTGGTCAATAGACAGAGTTTTAAGATCATTCAGTTCTTCTATTGCAAAAACTTTTGGATTAAATCTATCGGGAAAAGATCTTAAAATCTTATGAACTAAAAATGAATCTTTAGTCTTCTCGCCAAGACCCTTCATGGCATTCACAAGCTCCTTAACTCTTAACAAATATTTACTAATAGTTTCATCCTCATTCATCTTTAGTTGTTCAAATTTCAATCTATGTGTCTGAAGTTTGGCACCTTTTACTTTCTCATCTCCTTCATAACTGCTAATAATTTTATCCCACATTTCTTCGGTAGATTCAAGTTGCGTGACCTTTACAAATTCATCTTTAGAAAGTCCACTCAAGATAGAATTCATTTCCTTAGTGTTGAAGTTGAATTCTAGCTTGTCATCCTTAGAATCTAGTACAATTGGCTTTACATAACCAGTCTCTACAACATCCCAAACATCAACACCTAAGGCCATGACGTATGTTTTCATTCTAACCTTCCAAAAGGAAAAATTTGTTCCATCAAACATAAGAGGCTTATTAGTTGAAGTTCCTTCATGGCTTTTCATGTTTAAGCTTACTGATCTAACTTTAAATAAAGGAACCCGCTCTGATACCAATTGTTGGAATTACTAAGACAACTGAGAGGGGGGGTGAATCAGTTGTTACTATGCTTAAACAATTTTATGCCTATTAAAATATTATTAACCTTCTCCAAGTGATCATTAAGATTGTGTAAGACATGAATAGAAGAAATAAAAAACATCAATCACACATATGATATACACAGGAACAAAGATTTCACATCGAAACCCATAAAGGGAGAAAACCTCTTCTTCTTCGAATGATATTCAGTCTTTTAAATTCTGTACATCATCTTTCTTTGAGAACCAACTCAAAATGAGGCTACAAACTCTTCTTTAAAAAGATGCAACTTGCTGAGAGCACCAACTCTCTCGTTTCTCTAGCACCAACTCCCTGAGTGTTCCAGAACCAATTGGATGGAAGCACCAACTTCCAGTCTCACAGGAACCAACCTATAAAATAGAGAACAATGGTTCTCCCTTGCACCACCTTACCACCCTAGTTTTTCTAGCTGCAACCAAATGGAATCTACAACTCCCTGTGTTCAAGCACCCACTTGAAACTTTGAGGACAACAATCCTCCCTAGCACCACCCTACCACCCTGAGATATAAAACTTTACTTACTTTCTCTTTCTCTGATATGGTATTTTACAACTCCATGTCTCCTTTGCCTTCTTCATCTTCTATGCTTTGTTCCACTTTTGCATCTTTCTGCTTCTTTTCTCTGCTCTTTTTCTTTCTGCACTCAACTTTGATTTTTGTTCAACTTCTCTTCTGCCTTTTATGTTCTGTGTTGCATCTACATGGTCTTCACTACACCACTCATCTCCACTTTAGGTTGTGCTCTACGTCTCATCCTACCCACATACATTACTCTCCAAGAATATATTTGTCTCTTCTCTATTCTACATGTATTTCACACGTCAATTCATGTGCCTGATCATCATACAAACTCTTCATCTTCTCTGGTCGTTATTCAAGGTTCTTTGGCTTCTCTAACAATTATCCTAAGAATCTTTTTCTTATTTGTCAGTCAAAATTCTTCGTCTTCTCTGGAATTTACAACCAGTCATTGTTTTAGGCTTCTTTGGCTTCTAAGTCCCTTCCTTCATGTGACCTCTGGTGGTGGCCATATGCCTATTCAAAAGGCTCTTCGTGTTCTTGGTCTAGCGAGCACTAGCTCTCTATTTTCCGATATGACCTTGGGCTATTAACTTCACATGACCATGTGATTGCGGGTGCAAGATCTCTTCTTGTTAGCCCCTTGTCACATGTGACCTTGGGATACATCCTTGTGTAATAGAATTATTGCGAGAAGTCCAACAATGGTTTGGGATTAACCTCTTTTCTCCCCGCAATCTACCTCCAACTTCCACGTACCCCTTCTCCGATACCGTGGTTTCAATTGCGGCCTGCCCTCAAAAAATTAACTTTCAAGAAAATTATGATCTCTCAATCAGGTGTGATCATCGATCTCACAGTGTCTGACAGATTCCCTTGATCAAAGGCTCTGATCTATTGTCTTTTCTTTATTTCTTTCCTCCATCCACGTGTGATCCTTAGTCTCAACGACCAAGTGACATGTGTCCCTCCAAACCAACGGACGAGATCGATTTCATATTTCAGGCTTCGGGAGTCTCGATTCTCAAACTTCGCTTGATCCCAGAGAATTTCACTCAAAGTACATGATATAACGACGTGCCCTCTTATTGAATCAACATTCACAATCCCTTTGGCTATTCGGGGTTCGAAAATCTCAACTTTCCAACCTTTCAACCTTCCTTTGCTTTTTCCCGGAGTTGACAATCCACTGACACGTGTTCCTTTCAGATCAATGGTCATGATCCAAACTTCAGAATTCTCAAGTCTCAACTGGAAATCCTTGAAGAGATATTTCTTCGAAATCTCAGATCAACTAACACATGCTCTCGTTAACAATCAACGGTCGAGATTTGTCTTTGGCGATTTTCACATTCTCCCCATCCACAAACTTTTGAAGTTGTGAATCTCATGCTACCTGTGGTCCTCGACGATGGATGACCCCAAACCACTTCGGGAATTCAAAAATTTGGGCAAGTGTTGGTGGTAAATATCCCAAAGTAAAACTCTCGGAGTGACGTCACTTGATGATGTGTCATGAGCCTAGTAGCTGCCACGTGTCACTTGGATTTGTGATTTTCATGTACCTGAAATGTCAAATCAACTTGACACTTGTCATTGTCTGATTGTGCCACGTGTCCTTTCTGACATAGTCTTGTTGATGTGGACCCTCATTCACTTTGAGACTTCAGCCTTCGAGACTTATGGTATTTCAAATTTTCAAGTCGCTAATTCTTGTAAAGTGAGAATCCCCGAACAGTAACCTCCTCACAACTTTTAGACCCGAACTAAATCTTTTTCATTGATCGTGTTCTTAGATTGATGACTTGATATTTCTGTGATGCTGCATTTCTAGTTTATCCTATCCTTCCACTTTAAAATGATTTAACGAATGACATTTTCTCCAACTCTCCAACTCTCCGGACTTCGTGGATTTCAGATCTCAAACTGAAACTCTTGAAGTGATTTCTCTGGACCATAACCTCCTCACATCTTTAGACCTGAAACGAATGTTTTTCATTGATCAAGATATTATATCAACAACTCTTTCTTATCCTGTCCTTCCACTTAAATCAATATGACCGCTGATGGAAATTCAGATGATCGAATTCTCAATCATTTTTCCCCGCTTATCCTATCCTTCCATTAATTCAATCTGATGGATGATGGGTATTCAGATAATCGAATTCTCAACCATTTGGCCCTGATCACATTTCAATACTGTGCTTTCCCTTCTGAGATTCGATCTTTTCATACTATTCGCTTCTCCTCCTGAGCTTATGCTTTTCCTGCTTTCCATCGTTGTTGTTGTTCTTGTCATCAATGACAAGAACACTCTTCCCATAAAACATGCCAACATATTCAACTTCATTATTTTTTCAAGAAAACTCTAATCTGATAGCACGTGGGTGCAAAATTGTTTTTGGGATTTTAAGGACAATTCCAACTCCGCTTCCTAAGCTTGAAAAATCTTTGTTGAATGACATCCTCCAATATCCCGCAAAATGATTGTATTGATTTTCTATATCCTTAATTTGTTCCATGTCTAGGATGGAATAATTTATGATGTTGGTGTCTATATAATCTTCCATTATCTCATTATCCTTCTTTTTGAAAAAGAACAACCTCTTGGGTTCACGAGGAACCTTGATCATTGCTTCGTATTTAACCAACAACATCATGTAGCTTCTGTCATTCATTATATAGCCTTTGATCATGGATGACCAATCTCTTCCGAGGACAAATCCATATGCAGGAGGAAGTTCTACCACCAAAATATTCAAAACTGTAATAATATGAGGAGCAACAATTATCCATGCATAAAAATATTTAATTTCTCCATACATGGGCATCTTGCATCCATTCGTTTGTATAGGTTCAAAAATTTCCTTCTGTAAATAATAATTTTCTTGTTCAACTATCTTTCCATTGTATGGTTCATCAAGAACTGTTCCATTTGGAATTGATTGTTTAGGGACCCTATGTCTTTGTTGATTATCAACATTTTCAAAACTCACTCTTTTCTCTTGGGGAGGGTTCCTTCTTTGTTATTGGATCGTCATCCTTGGATTGGGTATATAATTATCATTTTGTCTCAATCTGGTTGTTTCATTTTGCATTTGTTTAATTTTTCTATTCATCTGTGCAATCTCAATCCTTTGGTTAGTTTCTTGGGCCACAACAGTGTCTATTTTCACATTCGGTGTAGTTACCTTGAAAAATCCTCCACTAGTGGCCCTATTTTGACTTGCTCGTGGCCTTTTCTCTTCATTTCTTTTTGAACTAGAGCCTCCTTGATCATCAATATTTAGATTACCCATCTTCCTTTGTAATTTTCCGAGGATAATATCAGGGTCATTGTCCGTTTCAATCATGATTTCATCCATTTCTGTGGCTTTAATCATTTCTTCCTCTAGGGTATTCATTTGGGATGCTCTGATAGCAAACTTTACATTTGGTGCATGGATTTTTTATAACAACCAAGTATCACTTGATCATTTGGCCTTTTATATTTAGGAATATTTTTCAGAGTTTTATTGAATATGATATTGAAATCTCATATTCTCTCATTCTTCTTTAAACAAATATGAGTAAAATTAGTGAGAAGAGTATGATATGCGACTAGGGGAGAAAACATATTCAAGAACATGTTTTCGCGATCATCGAATGCACCAATTGATCTGGTGGAAAATTTTGTATACCATTCATGGGATTGTCCCAATAAAGTTTGGAGAAACAACCTTACCATTACATCATCATATTCCACAAGATAAAAATCACAAAAATCCAGAAACAAATCAACATGTATTTTAGCATCAATTGTTCCATCTCCGGAAACTTCTTTCAAAGTACCTTTAGGAAGGATTGGGATCTCGTGTTGTTATCCTCGTTGGTCAAGAGGAGAATATCTTATACTTTTGGGGTTTTTGAATCCTCTTTGTTCTTCATGTCTTCTTTTCTCCCATCTTTCTTCATGTGGTTCTTCCCTTCTTTCTTCATGTGGTTCTTCACGTCTTTCTTCATTTCTTTCTGCCATGTCCAAAAGCTTCTCCTTTTCGTCAAGGATATGTTTTTCACTTTCTAAGGTATGCAATTGTTTTCTCTTACTTCTAGTGATTGGTCCTTTGTATTTTTCCAACTTCAATTCTGACCTTGTTCTTGTGATCTTCGAGCTTGTCTCTCATTTATTCAATCTCGTCTTTCATCTCCCCTTTGTCTTCGAATATTTTCTCTTTATTCTTCTTGAACTAGTGTTTTCCAAGAACTTTCTAACTCTTCTTTGGTTTCAACTATTGTTATTGAAAGATTACATAGCTGATGAAGAATACTTTGTTGATTATTTAATCCATTTTCTAAATGGGGTTGGTTATCCTGAGACAAAGTCATGTAATTTTAGAATGCTAAAACCGATCCAAATATTTCATTTCATCCCCAGTATGGTCACCAAAAATGTTGGTGCTTGAATCCATCAGGACCGAAACGAAAACCTCATGAGGATATGAATCCTCTTCCATTTTTATAGAGGTGATACTCTTTGTCTTATGATATTATTTAATAAATTTAGATATATAAATAATATAGGACCTTAATATGGTCCAATATTTATGCTCAAAGAAAGATAAAAATGTTGAAAGATAAAATATTTATTTTAAGAGAATTCCTAAGAAAGGACCATGAACCTCACACATCACACATTGTAGAAATTAAACACAATTTCCTCACATCCATCATAGTGAAAATAAAGATTTCTAATCACATATAAAAATAAAAGAAGTTGGTTCAGACACATAAGAGAACTTTTATAGAGTAAATACTTGCATATCTCAAAAGAATATTATGATGGATCAATTTAAAATACTTTATTCTTAGAACTCAGAGTTATAAAATACAGTCAAAACTGATCCCGAATTAATTCTCTTGGGATTTCTCAAAAATAGTAAAGTATGTTACAACACTTTGAATTTTAAAGGTGTTTGTCCAGAGGATTGGGATTAGGGCTCCGGCGGACCATAAAAGTAAACATATACAAGAAAATAAATTGTAGAAGGAAGAAGGTGGGAGGTTGTAGAGTAGAAAAATATGGAAATAAGATAAAGAGAAAGTTATCATATTTCAGTTTTACCTTTCAAAGAAGAAGAATAACTGGATGAAAAGTGACAAAGAAAGAAGAATGTGATCAACATGGACTTACTATGATGGTAGCACTCCCCTTATTTTCTTGTTGCTACTTTCTTTATATTCTTACTAATTGTAGTAGGATTACCGGTCATAACTACCTCTGCTTGAATTTTGGAAATCTTGGCGATTGAGGTATTCAACCATTCTTGAATAAAGTCCCTTATATGAGAAGCAATTACTTCTTGTTTTATCTTAATATTAAACAACTCCTTTTCAATCTCCCTACGATCAATATACAAATTTTGTGATATATTTTCAATGTCTTCATTCTTATTTGTATATTCAACAAGTCAACTGTCAATGTCATCATGTGTGGACTCTATCGTATTATTGAACTTTTCAGCTGATGTTATTTTTAATCCTTCAATTTTCTCTTCAAAATACTATTGAGTCATGAGCAAAGAGTTTTAAATATACTTAGGGTCTGGGACTTCAATGGTAGTTCCAATGATGTCCAAATCAAGGATTTTTAAATATGCTTCATTTTTACTCCCCGATAAGTTAGTCAATTGGGATATTATACCTTTTAATACATTAATTCTCTCTATCTAGCATGATTTCAATTATTTGATGCGGCTCAGAGAAGGTATATTTTATTTCTTTCTCGTTTGCTCTGTGATTGCCACAACTCTAGTTTTGAACATCACAACTCCATCAATATAGAACCCTTCATCATTTTTTAAATATGAATTTAAATATTCCTTGGTGTTTTGAATTCTTAAACCAAGAGAAGTGAAACTCTTTTCCATATCCCATAGTTCCACAATTAAGGACATTCTCTTCTTAATATTTTGTTCAACAAAATACCAGGTGGTCATGATTAAACTGGAAATTCCTCTGACCCTTGAACTTGATTTTGAGTTTTCTTGGAGACCCTTTCTAGGATGAATCATGGCAGCATGAGAAGCTAGAATAGGTGGAGGCATGAGGGTTTCGTCCAATTCTTTGATTATTTCTTTCAACTGGGCATTCATTTCTTCCATGTGTGTAATTGAAACATTAAGGGTGTCTCATGTAAATCTTTCAATGGATGATAATTTTGAAGGTAACATATCCCGCATGTGTTATGAGGAAAATCACTCTATGGCATGGAGTAAACCACAACAGACAGAATGACTGCAGAAATCAACTCTAATCTCAAGTATTCTATATAAACAAACATGCTAACAAGACAAGATAAAGAGCCTACCTCGTATGGAAGTTCGATGAAGTCCACCGTTGAGCACTCGACTCAAATCTATATCCCTGCAACTTGTCCTCAACAACCAATATACGCACGCATATGGTGATAATATACAAATTTAGCACATATAATAGCATAATCCATAAATATTCATAACAAATATGCCCATGGAGTAACAATTCAAATATTTACAAAACATTAATTGGATGAGAAATTAGTATTTATATTAAAATATGATCAACATAAGTGTATGAGTGACAAACTTCCATGTCGATACGTCTTAGAACAGAGAAAATAAGTCCCTCCTAGTTGGGCCTCCACCACTTCAATCCTCCACCAAAGGCAAGCTCATATAAGAGAGACAATAAAGTTCTCTATTAAAGAGGGAAGATCTTGGGGGTTGAACAATGTGTCCAGAATTTAAAAGACAAAGGGATGCAAACTTAATATGAAGTGAATAATTTCTCTAGAGTAAATTTTCTCTCAAAAGTTGAATTCTTTTCCTTCTTCCACAACTTGGATATGGCCTATTTATAGCCTTCAAATGGAATTGAAGTTCCAATTCAGAATGTTTCTAGTATATGGAAGGTCAAGGATCATGGATCTCATGACGTGACATGGAAACCTGACACCATTTTTAATTTTTGGCACAAAACCCGATGTACGTGGGATGTAATGGTGCAACCTGTGTATACGCATGTTGTATAGTTGTTAGGGCGAGTATATGTGGAAAAATATTATTTTTAGCTCTGGGAATTGCAAAAGGGGACTTCAAGTCTGCATAGGGAAATGGAAAAGGCCTTCTGAGCAAGTTTCATGGGGTGAGGAAAATATTTCTATAATAGATGCCCCCTAATGTGTGAAGTCAGAGGAGCATCTATGATGGATGAAATACATTATAATTACCATGAGTGGAGTAATGGAGACCCAAAAGGATGAACTAGTTGCTCATAAGAATATTACAATCCATAATGACTTTGTACACATGGCTTCCAATTTGAATTACACTACAGATCCATGTGGAAATACACCAAACAACTGTTCATGGCCATGAATAGGCAATGCAAATTAGATACATGCCATAGGCTATCATAGTCATGAACAAGGCCCAGTGAAAACTAGTCTCAAAATCAATATAAATATATATGTATACAATGGAGTACAATTTTATCTCCCATGATCACTGAAGTCATATATGTACTGGTCCAATGAATGATAGAAAGAGCTCAGGAAAGATGTGACTATGAACTGATGTCTTCAAGTATTCTACACGATCTGCCAAAGGTGCAAGTATACATCATGTGAATAGAGGAGTTGAGGTCGAACATAATGAGACTTTGTTTGATTACTGGTCATTAAGGTATACCGTTAACAAATGTGAGACAACCTACCGATAATGAAATTAGGTATCAAGGAACCAAGTAGATTATTGCAAGTGTGAATAAAGGTGTTGAGGTCGAACACTTGAAGAATACATTGATCAAGAGACATTGATGTATTCCCAACTGTCGATGGTGAGAGAAACTTCCACTCATGACTGCAATCCTCTAGGTACTCATGGGATTATAGACCTCATTTCCAGAATAGATGAGTTGAATTTGATCGAAGGAGACCCACTAAAAGGAGAGAATTAAGGCATCTATCATCATTCAACATGAGGTACAAGGAAATATCTTGATGATTTGGAGGAACAACACAGATGAAGATGATTTTCACGAGTCAACGACCATATGCGTCTCTTGCATGCACTGGATGCAAGTAGTGCATGAAAGAGACCCTCTGAATAACAACCAATAAAGAAAATTGTCGAAAAAGTTGAGGAAACCATCAATAAGACTAATGGCATCCAAGACATTGCATGAATCCCAATGTGTGAATAGATTTCTTATCGTCGAACACAAGGAAAACCCCCTAGTCAGCGACCAATGAGGAGATGTCGATTGTTGGGTTCAAGGTTACCTACCCATGATGAAAGTAGGACCAGGGTGCACAATAGAACTACAACTTCATGTAACTCTGAGACACACTGAGGGTATGGCCGACATGAAAAGTCAAGAGTTCTAAGAAATGGTCGACACAGGCTTATAAACATCCTTTGAACAAGAGCATGAGAC
>SNQJ01S0156264.1:8648-26636 GCA_010110895.2 Picea sitchensis | reverse complement strand
TGCTCGCCTTCTTTGTTTGAATTTGAAGTGTCTTCATCACAAGGCACAAAAATTCTTGTAGAGCTTCGACTATAGGATCTTCTCCAAGTAATCTCGGTTAACAATCATGAAAGGTTTGAACAAACTCTCTTAAATAATCATGTATGCTTGGGTACTGGAAAGTACATTATAATTGGCAATTTGCTTGCTCATTCATGTCTTCTTGAAAAATATGCCATAGTAGTTGCTTTCATCTAAGTTGTAAGGTCCATAATGGCACTGACAATATCTCCATCGACATGCTTCAAATATTTAACAACCTTAGCTCTTGAGACACTAGCCTGGGTCATCGAGAACATTCGAGAACATATGCACGATAACTATAACCCTTTAAACCATAAATTTCCAACATTTTGCTCAGAATCAGTTTAGGCACAAAAAACAAATGGTTTTTGGTTGGAAATGGATGTGTGCAGACCTTGAATCATCAAAACAAATGGTTTTTGGTTGGAAATGGATGTGTGCAGACCTTGAATCATCACCTTTCACCTTGCTTTCATTTCAATATTTTCAAGGCATCTGAACTCCAACCACTTCTACCATCTCGAGATCTCCCAAGTCGAGATGATCTCCCACGTCGAGATGTGTGCTACTAAGTACTTTCAAGGCGATCAATATGCAACCTATTGCAGAGTCTTTAAGGCTGCGGCGACTGGTATATATATCGTCAGATTGTCTTGGTATATACGTCGGGATATATCCAACGGTGTATATACCACCTATCATAGTCTTAAAGACTCTGACTCTGCAGCAGTTTGCATATTGATCGTCGTACTGTAAAACTCTCACAACGGTTGCATCATTTGTACGAGTATATTCAGTTTTTTCTAAGCTTATTAACTCCAACAATCGATCATGGAGCTATTTGCGGGATCTCTCAACAACACTTGATAGAAATATCCTAGTCTCTACAGGATGGATCATTTTGACTCAAGCCCATGTAGGAACGAGAAGCTTTATGTTGAACCAATGTCACCTTCCAACAATTGATCTAATGACTCACGTGGTTGACTAGGCTTCTGGTTGTTGGGCATCTCCTTCCCTGTGCCTCTCAACCCGACTGGTGAATTTTACAGTGCCACTCGGATAGCAGTCTTCATGTTAGATAGATGATAGTCGACCACATTGACCGGTCGACGAATATTTATCTGTAGTTCATTGAGTATCCTTCCATCGGCTTCTCTTCCAGGTTTCAACCTATTTTTTTTCACTAGCACGCGCCCATGTGCCAAATAATTTGCAACGATAGATCTTTAACCATGGATAGCTCCAACATTTCAAGCTTTGTGTTTTATGAACTATGCATGGAAATTTCTAGTTCGACTGTCTACTTAGTGGGTTCTCTAATGGTCGATTGGCTGATTTCCATTCAAGTATAGAGCATTGGGTCGAAGTGAAGTCGACCATCCAGGCTGCATGAATTTATTTTTGGCGAGGTCAATCAATCAAATACGTAAAGTAAAGTACTGGTAAATTCCATGTGTATCTATCAAGATACAGGTTGATGCTACTTATGACTTGTGTGCACGTGTGAAATGCACTCCATCCTCCATAAAATTTGTTGGGTTCTTTATTTCTTGGGGAACTGTCTGCAACCAACGCACCTGGTTACTTTAAAAATAATCACACGACAGAGAAGCTTTTAGCTTCCTAATTTTCTGGTTTCTTGAGTAGGAGCAGCATCTCAACAAATTTGCACCAACTTCTCGGATGGATCTTCCAAAATCAACACTCCCAACTTGCAGATCTTTATCACCATCCATGAGCAATTATGGGCAATCAACGTCTCATTTTTTGTGCAAGCTTGTGTGCAGCATCATGAAAAAATATTTCACCCAACATTAACCTTGTGAGAGCAGCAATCAATGAGCAATTTTCAGGTATTCTTTCTCTTCTTATTTCTCCATCTTTTTCAAGTTCAGACCACCCCCATCTATTTCTCCATCTTTTTCAAGGTCAGACCACCCCCATCTACTGCTTTTGTCACCCAGACTGAATGAAGTAGGCAACGACGCCACTGTTGTAATCTTCTAGATTATATACATTCAAGAAGAAGTATTTGTGGGAAGGTTAACCAAGTGCCTTTGTATTCCATCTTCATGAGTATATATACATAGGAGAGATGGTTGGAGGCTCCAACTAATCCTTAGTTATTGTGGGGATGTTAGTAAAGTGGGTGTGCTCGTTTAACCATAGACAATATAGCAATATTGTCACCCAACCATAGGCACTAATGCCACCCCCGAGCACCTTGACCTTGACAGAGAGAAAAATTCTAGTAAACCAATAGCCAACCAAGGCTAATACACCAAGAAAAGATAACCAAAACTGATCAGAGAGTCCAACCCAGAAAAACCGAAAATGCAGATTGCAGAACTGCGGCAGTTGCTCCCTGGACTTGCGCACTACTGGACTTCTGCAGTGCGCACAAGTGGATTTCTGCAATTCTGAGAGATCTGGCTCAAATGAAAATTGGCGTCCTATATTTATACTACTTTTGCCATGCTCTCTGGGCCGAATTCTCTTTCTGGGTGCTAAAGACTTAATATATAATATTTTATTTAGCCGACTTCTCTTCTAGGGTTATATCCAAGTCTTTTCTTGCTTCCAAAATATTTTAATCTTGTCAAAGGTCACAAATGGAGGTTAATACCTCCCACAGCTACCATAATATCAACACTCTCTCCTAGCTAGGGAGGTATAACAGGTAATGGTCTTGAGAAAAAACAAATCGTTCAACCAGTAGCATCATTATAGCCACACAATTATCTCATGATTGAATCACGAGCATCGTCATCATTATCCAATTGGATAATCTTCATGACAATCAATACAATGTCATCTTGATAGAACACAATTGTGTCTATCCATAGTAGTACATAACTACTATCCAGTGGTACACAACAAGTAGCACATGGCTACTTGATTAGTGACACATAGTCATAACCAGTGGAACACATCCACCATAGTAACATACATCTACTGTCCAGAGACATACAGTCTCCATAGCAATGATATCATCTGATATCAACCTGTACATAAACAATATCATGATATAAACTAAGTCATATGGGCCATTCTTCCACTCACATCTTGTGAGATCTAGAAGAGCATCAGCCATGAGCTATCTAGACTATTCTTCCCAAGCATAGAAGAATAATTGTCATGATTTATGAGCCTGGACCATTCACCTAACTGGGCCATTCCTCCAACACTAAACAAAGTGCAACCTGGAGAGAATGAGTTTGCCCTAGGGAATGCATGTCCCTAATTGTTGAACCTGGACCATTCACCAAACTGGGTCATTCCTTTGGCACTAAACAAAGTGAAACCTGAAGAGAATGAGTCTGCCCTAGGGATTGACTGTCCGGACCATTTCCTAAGGAAATGATTGTCCTGCACCAACCTCCAAAACGGACCATTCTTCGAAACTACTCACAACTGTGAACTTCAAAAGAATGACTACCAGGCGAGGCAAACCATTCTTTTTTACCACTACTAAGAGTAAATGCCAAGAAGAAATATTGTCCTAGACCATTCCCCCACACTGGCCACAAGGGGAATCGTTTTCTATGGTACATCAACAATCTATCGAACCATTTTTATTATGGAAATGGTCGTTCAATCTTGACCATTTTCCGAACTGGAAAATGCATGTCCGTCATAAATCTCAAACCACTTTCTGAACTGGAAAGGAACTGCCCATCCTAGACCATTTTCCAAGATGGAAAATGCCTATCCATAAATCAATGATATATCAGTGCTCCCTCCCAACCTGGAGAGCCATCTCTTCCCTTTCAACTAAAGGAGTTATTTCCACGACCCCAACTTGTCTCATAAGTATGCAAACTTTATTCTGGACAAAGGCTTTGTCAATATATCCATTGTCTTCTCATCTGTGGGGATATACTGGAGCTTCACTTCTCCTTCCTGGACTTTATCTCAAATAAAGTAGTATTTGATCTCAATGTGTTTCGACCGTTCATGAAACATTGGGTGTTYTGATAGCCTTATACAACTCTGATTGTCACGTATATTATGGTCGAATYTGGAACCTGATCAAATAATCCAGAAATCAGCTTTCTCRGCCATACTACTTATGTACATGCCTCACATGYTGCGATATATTCTGCTTCTATTGTACTAAGTGCGACAAAATTWTGTTTCCTACTGCCCCAAGATATCATAGMGGRGCCCAAGCTGAAACACATCCCTRAAGTACTCCTTYTGTCTTCTGCACTTCYTTCCCAATCTGAATCTRTGAATCCATGAAGTTGTATATCGCTAGATGCGATATATCTTACACCAYARTTTAGTGTCCCACRTATATATCTTATAACATGCTTTGCAGCTATCCAATTCTCATGTCYGGGTTCCACCTRGAACTGGMTTARTGTGTTTAKGGAAAAGCAAATATYTGGTCGAGTATTTACTAAATACATCAATGACCCAATCAATTGTCRATATAGGGACGGGTCTTCTGGATCARAATCTGGGTCTCTTACTTTTCTTATATCTATGGTCATAGGAGTGTCCATGGATTTGCAATCCATCATTCCAAACTTCTGAAGAATCTTCACTGCATACTTTCCTTGTCCAAGGAATACTTCACCACACTTCTGCCATACTTCTAGTCCCAAGTAATAATGCATGAGAACAAGATCTTTCATATCGAACTCAGAGGCTAGTTCCTTTTTACATTGGATGATGAGAGACTCTTCACCTATCAAGAATAAATCGTCGACATATAGCAATAGATTCACAAGTGCATTGTTCACAACTTTGTAGTAAATATTTGGATCTGCATGACTCTTGGAGAAACCAAGTCTTGTCAAGTAGTTGTCTATTCTAGCATACCAAGCTCTTGGAGCTTGCTTGAGTCCATATAAAGCTTTCTTTAGTCTGCAAACATGAGTATCTCTGGAGTGTACTTCAAATCCTTGAGGTTGTTCAATGGATACTTCTTCTTCGATTGCTCCATTAAGGAAAGTTGTTTTTTCATCCATCTAATGTAAACTCCATCCCATGGAAGCAACAAGAGACATAATGGCTCTAATAGAAGTATACCTGGCAACATGAGCAAATGTCTCGTCATAGTCTTCTCCCTCCTTCTGGGAGAACCCTCTAGCTACGAACCTTGCTTTATATTTGTCCATGCTTCCGTCTGCTGCATGTTTGATCTTATAGACCCATTTTGAAGTTACTACTGATTTTTATTTAGGTCTAGGCACAATTTCCCATACATCATTTTTCATGATGGACTAGTGTTCTTCTGTCATGGCTTCTTTCCATTGTTTCTTCTGAGCCGCCTCTTCAAATGTGGTGGGTTCTTCATTTAGAAGCTTTGTCATACATGTCGCATAGCTGGAGAATCTCTTGGGATTTTTGCTTTTTCTGAAGGTGCCACTTAGGGCTTTGAGTCTTTCTACTTCTTGTAGGGTAGCTTCAAGCCAAGTTGGACATTTCTTGGTTTTGGGTACATTGTTTGATTCAATAGTTTCACATGGTTGCATCGGATGATCAAGTTGTTTTGTTTCTTCGTTCTGACTTTCTGGAAGACATGTGCTTTCTTCATTAGGCTCTTCGTACTCTTCTTCTTCTATAGTTTCTTCTATGGATTTCTTGAAAGCCATCTTCTCATTGAAGGTTACTTCTCTGTTGACTTCCACCTTATGTTGTTCTGGGATATAGATTCTATAGGCCTTGGATGATTCATTGTATCCCATGAATATGCCCTTCTTTCCTGAGGGTTCTAATATCTTCCTTTTATCCTTGGGGATGTGAAAGTAAACAGGGCATCCAAAGATTCTTAAGTGTTCCACATTAGGTTTCTTTCCTGAGAAGGCTTCTCCTGGAGTTATATCCTTCAATATGCGGTGAGGACTTATGTTCTGAACATATATTATTTTCATGGTTGCTTCTCCCCACAAATACATAGATAAACCTTGATCGTTTAATAATGCCTTCACAGTTTCTTCAATAGATATGTTCTTCCTTTTTGCTACACCATTTTGTTGAGGATTATGATGAACAGTTAGCTCCCTCCTAACCCATGTTGATTTGCAAAAGGCAATAAATTCCTTGGATGTATATTCTCCTCCACTGTTTGTTCTCAAGGTCTTGATTTTCTTGTTTGTGAGGTTCTTTATCTCTGCTTTGAATTCTTGAAACTTGTTGAAAACTTCATCCTTTGTCTTCAAGAGATATAACCAAGTCTTTCTTGAGTAATCATCTATGAAGATTACATAGTAAAGAGAACCTCCTAGAGATTTGACTGGCATTAGACCACAAACATCTGAATGTATTAGATATAGGATTTACTTAGATCTATTATTGCTCTTGAGAATGGTTTCTTAACAATCTTACCAAGAGCACATCCTTTGCAAATTCCTTCATGTGTAGATTGTAGTTCTGGTATTCTTTCAACCATCTTTTTGAGGAAGGGTAATGCTTGGTAGTTGATATGAGCATACCTTCTATGCCAAAGTTCATTGGATTTGACTTCATCATTTCCTTCTAGTAGTCTGTATAGTCTTCCTTCACGGGTTCCAATAACTCTAGCATTCTCTAGGCCAAGATAATACTTTTCCATCTACAAAGGCTATTATGTGTCCTTTGTCTTCTAAGAAAGATATGGATACAAGATTATTTTCTAAACCAGGTACATATAAGACATTGCTCAAATGAACATTGTTACATGTTTTCAATTTGACGGAGGTTTGACCAATTCCTTCGACTGGGTAAGTGTTTTTGTCTCCAAGTTCTACCTTGTATGATGTCTTCTTTTAATTTAGATTGGATACTCTGGCTTGGTCTCATGTCATATGCCTAGAATCTCCAGTGTCAATTATCCACATGTCATCTTCAAGAGTTCCTGTGAGCACTAAGTAGTGTAGATGATTCATCTTTTCATTGATGATTTATGTTGACTGATAACTAGTCAAGCTTTGACCCAAAATCTCAATCTTGACGTTTTTGCCTTTTGAGAGTGCCAAGAGGTGTGTTGTACTAAGGCACACTAGAACATATTCTCCTTGAGTAAGGCATTCCATCATAAGGTCCTAGGAAACAGTTTTAGGGTTTCTGCAACTGCACCTGCTAGTAACCTTAGCAACAGTGCTTTGGTAACTTCACCTACTAGAAACCCTAGCGACAGTGATTCAATGAGCTTGATAACCTTATGGCTTAGCTTCCTTCCAGTGGCTAGACTAAATGAAGGAGGTGTGATCCCATAACCTGTTAGTAAAGTGGGTGTGCTCGTTTAACCATATACAATATAGCAATGTTGTCACCCAACCATAGGCACTAATGCCACCCCCGAGCACCTTGACCTTGACTGAGAGAAGAATTCTGATAGCAAACCAACAGCCAACCAAGGCTAATGCACCAAGCAAAGATAACCAAAAATTATCAGAGAATCCAACCCAGAAAAACAGAAAATGAAGATTACAAAACTGCGGCAGCAACAACTCCCCAGACTTGCGCACTATTGGACTTCTGCAGTGCGCAGAAGTGGATTTCTACAATTCCGAGAGATCTGGCTCAAATGAAAACTGGCGTTCTATATTTATACTACTTTTTCCAGACTTTCTGGGCTGACTTCTCTTTCTGGGTGCTAAAGACTTAAGATATAATATTTTCTTTAGCCGACTTCTCTTCTAGGATTATATCCAAGTCTTTTCTTGCTTCCAAAATATTCTAATTTCGTCAAAGGTCACAAATGGAGGTTAATACCTCATGCAGCTACCATAATATCAACAGGGGAAACATCCACGGCCCCAACCAATGTGGCCACTTGAGGAAATTTATCAATGCAAAAGAAAATATATTACAGAGAGTTTCTCACAATCGATCATCAACAAATGACCCTCCATGCTTTTTAAATAGAGATCACAGACCAATCGGATGCTAATCCATGGATCAATGTAGTCGTTAAGATCGAGGAGAATACGAGTCGTTAGATCACTCTATGTCGGGAACATATCATGACCGTCAAATTACAAATGCATACTAAAGAAACACACTTTAACCTAATGACACATTAGACCAAGTTGATCTTAACTAACTCCTAAGTGTCTAAATATCCTAACAAACACGTCGATAGATAATTTGTTAATGGAAGTGGAGAGGGTTGTCATAAAGTTATGATAGAGGTCTTCAATAGTGTTCTTATATGATAGGATATTTAATTCACTATTTAAGTCCTTTAAGAAAAGATCACCTTTACTTTTGTCAAAAAGCAAGTGCCTTTGGTTAACAGAGTTATCTTCAATGGGGCTTTTGTGCATGACAATTTTTAGAGTTAGGGTTAAAGGTCTATGATCAAAGTCAAGCTCATGGTATTTTTAAAAGGTCAAATTTACTATTTGGTTGTATACAAGGATATTTGATATCGCATAATCCATGACATTGTTGCCTAGCCCATGGATACAAGTCATCTGGTTAGAATTTGACCACTTCATTAGACCATTACAAATTATTAGATTTTGAGAACTATAGATTTTGATTAGATCGGTACCAAACAAATTCTCGATCATGTCTTTTGTTGGAAACATAATCTGTTAGGATTTCTAATGTGAAGGAATATGAAAGAAAATCATCAATAAGAGTCCAATCGATGTCTTGGAATACGAATCCAAACGTCAATATCATGTATTTATAGATGTATCATATTAATGAATAAAATGCATCTCATGCTTATCTAATCTCGTGTGTTCAACAGTGGTACCAGAGTGCCTTAGTTCTTAGGCCTAAATTGAGCTCTGGTAGTTCTCCATAGATGAGTTATCCATAAACACATTATTCCCATGAGCATTTCATTTTCACATGCAGTGTTCGCCTTTGCCTTCTAATATACCAGTTTGCGTTAGTTTGTTCGTTTGTCTCTTTGCAAGTCTGTGTCTCGTGCACATAAACACCTCTGAGATCTGACAATGGTTTGAAAACCCTATTCAATCAGATTCCTCTCTACATATCAACCTAGACATAACACATATTAGCTCTGCAAACACTCGGTTATCTCCTCCAATGTCCTCCTTCTCTCATTTTCTAATCGAACTCATGCCCACCGTGGTCTACACAATCCTCTAATCAAACTCACGCCCATGTTGGAATTAAAATCTCTACATAATCCTTTCGGTTTGACTTTGCCTTTAGGGGGGTTTTGAAGGTGAAAACGTGGTCATAAAGATATCACGATTGTTTCCATAGGATCCATTGAGAACGTTTGAATTCATTCTTGTCATGAAATCGTGTTAACACACCCTGTTTTGATTCTTTGTTGGCGCAACTTATATCCTTCTATTTCTCCTCGATGGGTAGCTTCATCTTCCCAATACAAATCTACTTGGCCAATTCTGGTTGGATTGGGTGCAGTATCTACAGAGAGTGAGATGAGTTACCCTCGAGCTCTTGGCATTGGACATTTAGTGAGGATTTCTTTTACATTTGATTCGAGTCGATGAAATTGAAAACAAAAAGGTCACTTGGATGGTCGCACAAAGCCTTCGAAATGAGGTTATAGATCAGTTTCAATGTTTCCTATGTTTAGTCTGTGTAAAAAGCTTCAACCAAAGCGAGGCAAGCAGAGGGAAAAGAGCTTCACCGCCCTAATGATTGTGGCCCAAACCCTAATTGGTTATCGCCCAAACCCTAACAACATTTCTCATGTTAACCATTTATTATTTGTTTGTGGGCATCCAATCGTTCACTCTAGGTGATTACTTCTCTCTCTTTCAAATAGCTTAGTCCTTCTGCACACTATGTTTTGTCCCTTTCTATTGTAGGGGTTTAAGGATGTCTCTTCACTTTATATTTAAACAACTAATAACGAAGGAAGTTCCATTATCATCCCATTCCCTGTCCATCGTAATTTCCTTGCATTCAATGCAAAGCCCAACATAAAAATCACCCGAATCTAGAATGTGAGAGGTTTTCATCTATTGGGTGATATTACTTACTTCCATGTTGCAGGTTGAGTGCTTTTGCAATTTAGTGTTGAACATAACAACATGCTTTGATACAAGTCTAGCTATTGTTTATGGTTTCTTGTTGTGATCATTAAATATTTTTAAGTAAACAAGACTTTCCTACTTGGTGTTGAAACTAACACACTCAAAGTGCATCGACAACACATTCACCATAATCAAGGTATACTTGCAAATAATATTTTTCTAAGATTGTTTGTATTTTTCTTGTAAATGGGTGCATTTTCAGTAGAATCTGACACCCTTCATTTGTTGATTCTGCATAGTTGAGTTTGCATTGTAAAGTCTGGGTGGAGTCGCAAGAAACCTATGACATCTAATGGCTCAAATTGATGAACTGTTAGAGCTCCTGAACACTCTAATACTCTCTTATGTGGACAATATAGTCATAACTAACAAAGCCACTATGCAGTCTATTGTAACTTGCTTGCAAGTTTTGAAAGCCAAAGCAACACTACTTCAAACTCATAATCGACTTCTTCATGATGCACTTGAACGAAAGAATCTTTGACATTCTGAATTAGTTCTTATTCAAAACAACCCTCTTTTTGAAGAAGATGGTGATCTAGATCAACAAACAGTGCAGAAGCAACACAATGAGCCAACTCCAGATATGAATGTAGATGAAGTGCTTCCACTTTCCAAGCCAATCATCAGACCTTGTGAAGAAATCATGAACAATAAACACATAATTGGTATCAGATATGAAAAGAAAGTTACCTTTCATATTCCTGGTTATACCAAACCGATCCAGTTCTAGAGTGTTGGTTTACTTCAAGAAGGTTCATATTCACCCACTCTAGTTCAAGAGTAGATTTCAAAATGCCAACATTGTCATCGACCATATGGAAGATCAATGTTTTGATCTTCATCCTTGTGAGCATTGCAGAAAGAAGAATCATCTTTCGGAAAGATGTTCCAAGTGCAAGCAATCTGCAAGAGTAAAGAACCACTATGGGTAGATGACTTCTTGGCAATGGTCATCGACAATCAAGAAGATATCTCAGTCATACCATAGAATTCATTATCAAGTATTAACACATCTTGTAGTGAAAGGATTTGCATCTTCTCACATTGTACCTGATAGGGGGGGACAACATCAATGATTGACAATCAAGCTTCAAGTTTCAAAGTCCTATCAATCGAGCAATAACAAGCAAGAGTGAGCAGTAACAAGCAAGCATGATTTGGTTTGTGGTCATCCCAAAACCACCATATTGGTTTGTGGTCATCCCAAAACCACCAGATTGGTTTGTGGTTTTCCTTAAACCACCACTAAGTAGAAGACTTTCAACTTCTGCTAGAGAATAGTTTATGGTCATCTTTAAACCAACATTAGAGAACTTATAATTAGTAGAAGACATTGGCTTCTAGCTTCTAGCTAACTTAGGAAATGTTCTGAGAACCATTGAGCTCTAGAGCCAAGTTTCAGAGTTTGTGGTCATCCTTAAACCACCTGATTGGTTTGTGGTCTTCCTTAAACCACCACCACCATTTAGTAGAAGACATTAGCTTATGCTATCCATTTGGTTTGTGGTCATCCCAAAACCACCAAATTCAAAGAGCACATTCAACCATTGGCAGTTGTTCACTTCGAGATTTTAGCTGCACACTTCCATATTTCATCTTTCTTCTTGGACTCACATACACACCTTCAAATTAAAGGAGGGAATGTTGGAAATGTAATTCATTAGGGTTACTAATGTGAAGGAATATGAAAGGAAACCATCAACAAGAGTCTAAGAGATGTCTTGGAATATGAATCCAAACGTCAATATCATGTATTTATAGATGTATCATATTAATGAATAAAATGCATCTCACGCTTATCTAATCTCGCGTGTCCAACATATTCATAGTTTCTTTTGTATTTGTTAGCTAAAACATTGAGTTCCTCATCTAGCCATAAAGGATTAGAGCTGGAATCATTGCTTAAAAAAATAGCTTGGTTGGTTGTAGTTCTAACATTAAAGTCTCCTATCAAGAGGATACTACCTTCATTTCTCAGACTGTAAATATCTTGTTCTAAGCTTTTGTAGGGACAATTTTTTATCTAGAATGTTTTTCTTATAAAAGATAGACTTAATAGGTGTGAAATAACATATTTCTATATAAACATTCATAGCATTAATATATGAAATCTCCATCCAAATGTAATGTTTGAGAGGTTCTTTCTTATGAATTGAATGTGAGGAGAAATGTTCATTTTTACGTAACAAGCTATGCATCTAATCCCTTTGTAGTAGGAGTTCTTGTTCCATGCCGACCACAATACAAATCCTTCTATGTTAAGGACCTTAGATTCTTCATGCTCCCAAGTTTCAACCATAAATATAATATTAATTTCACTTGGGATCCAACTTCATATGGGCCCTTTTGTTAGGGACCTAACCCCTCACGTAGGTAGAATAATATATTTCCATGTAATAACGGTCAATATTAATAAGGCCTAGCAATAAGGAAGAATAAGTCCAATGTAAGAAGACCTAATAGAAGCTTTTGCTTCTAGAAGGATCTTCCTCTAGATGGTTCTTTTGATGGAAATATTTAGTATAAATAGGAGTCGAGGATATGAGAACTTTTGTCTTGGATATTATTGTAATAGAGCTCTACTCTGTTGAAGGTTGCCCCCTTGAAGAGGCAAGTGAACATTTCTCTCAGTAATCAAAGTGCTCTTTCTGGTGTTATTCTGGTATCATTTTGGTATTATTGTGGTGTTGTTCTGGTTAAATTGTTGTTCATCTGCCATTTCTAGCTATGTATTTATGTTCTGCATAATTTTTTATATCTGGAATATTACAAGTGGTATCAAAGCACCTTCCTCTGTAGAAAATTGCGGGTTAATTTTTTTTAGGGTAGAGACGTATTCCAGCGTCTTTAAGCTACAAATATCTGTCATTATGTGCATAAACCCACGGTCGGGGATTCATACACACGAGAAATACAAGAGGTACTTAAGCGCACATATGTTGGCCACCCTTGTAACCCATCTTGGTACCCCTTCAAGTGGTAGTGCATCCAACAACACCTATATATGGATCAACCTAGATCTCCTGAAGCCCTCCATAGATAAATCGATCGGTCGCCTGACTACTATAGTGCCACCGAGAACAACACTCGGGAAGATACTCTCTAGTACCTGGGTAGTCAGGTAGTATGACTAAGGGCACGGTATAGCCTCCTTAGTTGGTTCCCTGAGATATTGGGCCGAGTATTAGTGTTGTACCCCGCACGTATATCAGAGATCTATAGCACAGGGAAAACCCTTGTCTGTAGAACCCTTGAATACCTAACCCTTGGGAAGGAAACAAAAACAAAATAGATAAGATCTATTGTCACACAATTGTGTCTCCTGCATTCGAGTTGCGAAATTATTTGATCCTGCATTCGAGTTGCAAAAAGAGTCTGGATCTTGTTGGCACCATTATTTGATACTTATTCCATTGGATTTCTCTCTTCGTCCTTATTGCAACCATACCTATCATTTTTCAACAATTTTTTTTTGTGGACCCAGCCCCCTTCCAACACCCTTATTTGGGATTTACCCCATTGGATTCAACTCGTCACCCTGATCATTGTGATGCACTTCACCCATAACCCATTTTCTGTGTGGTCCCACCTGCCCCTTTTCATGTTCCCTCGTCATCATGGCCCATACCCGTAGCCAAGACTTGGAAGCTCGCTTCAATACCTTGCACTCTAATTTCACAGAAACCCAACAAGAAGTGTGATAACTCAGTGCCAATATTGTCTCCATCAATCAAAAAATGCATTCCTCCATAGCTGCCTCAATCATTGCCTCAATCACGGAACTCAAACAAGACATGACTACCCAGATTGAATCAGTCACTACGATGATCTGCGCCAAGCTGCATATCCCTGCAAATTTTCCCTTATCTGACCCACCTTTGCATACCGAAGGTGAAACTTCCTCTCATTCCCAGAATTTTCAGCCCCATCACTTTCAGCGTGACCTACGCCTTCCGTGTGTGGATGTGACCAAATTTGATGGCTCAGATCCCACTGGCTGGGTAACTCAAATGAAACATTATTTCTCTTTGTATGGCATTACAGATGAGTTGGCCAAACTCCGGTATGGTGTTCTCCATCTAGATCAAGAACGTTGGCAATGGTGGTAATGGAGAAAAAATGCCCACCAAGGGTATGTGGCTTGGACACACTTTGTGGCAGATCTTTATGAACGCTTTGACACTGACACCAACCATTTAGGTCCCTTGACAAAGTAAAAAAATCTGGCACAGTGGAAGACTTTATAGTTTCTTTTGAGCGACTGGCTTTTCGTACAGAGGGCATGTTTGATTCTTTTTTCCGAGAATGTTTTATCAGTGGCCTCAAGGACGAGATTCGTGCCCATGTCCTCATGGCTCGACCTCAGAGTTGGGTGGACGCTACTAAAATAGCTAAGGAAGCACAACATGTTGTCTCTTCTCAAAACTGAAATCCCTCCTTTATTCCTCGCACTAAACCGGTAACTCCCACTCCTCCTTATACTCCACTAAAGATCCAGAAATTGACAAGGGCCGAAATGGCTAAACGCCAACTCAAAGGCCTTTTTTATAATTGTGATGACAAATATTTTCCAGGACACAAGTGTAAGGAACAAAAGCTTTTTATGGCCATCTCGGAGGATGTTTCAGAAGAGGATGTTGAGGCTCCCCTTGTGTTCGTGCCACCTGAACCCACTGACAGAACCCCTCCCTCATACCCTCCTAAAGTAGAACCAGTCATTTCCCTAAATGCTCTCACTGGCTTCTCTGCTCCCCAAACCCTCAAGCTAATTGGTTACATAAAGCATAAGAAGGTCATCATTCTTGTTGATAGTGGAAGAACCCATAATTTTATTCACCGCTGCATTGCCCAAGAAACTAATTGCTATATCCGGGAAGTCAATAATTTTCAAATCATGATTGCCAATGGTGGGTCCATGAAATGTGGAGGGCGTTGTGAAAATGTGCATCTCCAAATTGGTGAATACCACCCGAAATCTCATATGTTTGCTATCCACATGGGCAGTTGTGACATTGTGTTGGGTGCAGAATGGCTAAGGACTTTGGGTCCCATTCTCATGGATTTTAAGGAATTAACCATGCAATTCGACTAGGCGGGCCAACCATATAAGTTCCAAGCCATCAATGTCGGTTCCCCGAAGATCATTAGTTCCCATCGCATGGAAAAGCTGCTAAAAAAATGTCATTCTGGCATTATTGCCCAACTCCATTCCATACAAGCAACTAAGACACCCTCTATGTTGCATGACCTTCAATCCATTCTCTCTAAACATCAAGTGGTTTTTTCCACTCCCCAGTGACTCCCTCCTTCCCATGGTGTTCATGATCACTCCATTCCCCTTGTCCCAGACATCCTTCCTCCCAATATTCGTCCCTATCATCACCCCTTTTCCCAAAAAAATGAAATTGAGAAAATTGTTCAAGAACTGCTCAACACAGGTGCTATCCGCCCTAGTACGAGCCCCTACTCTTCTCCTTTGGTCATGGTCCTTAAGAAAGAAGGTTCTTGGCGCATGTGTCCTCACTTCCATGCCCTCAACAAACTCACCATTAAAGACAAATTTCCCATCCTTGTCATTGATGACCTCTTGGATGAATTAAGTGGCACCCAATTTTTTACTAAACTTGATCTTCGTTCTGGCTACCACCAGATACATATGAAAGAGGCAGACATTCCTAAGACTGCATTTAGAACTCATGAGGGCCACTATGAGTTTTTGTTCATGCCCTTTGGCCTGTGTAATTCTCCCTCCACTTTCCAAAGCCTCATGAATCATGTCTTACGTCCTTTTCTCCGCCATTTTGTCTTAGTTTTCTTTGATGATATCCTCTTCTATAGTAAAACCTGGACAACCCATCTTGCTCATGTGGATCGAGTTCTCCATCTACTCTCTCAACACCAAATTTTCCTCGAACAATCTAAATGTTCTTTTGGTGCCCCGGAAGTCGAATACTTGGGTCATCTTGTTGGCAAGGCCGACATCAGGGTGGATCCTAAAAAGATTGAAGCTATGCAAGATTGGCCTCACCCAAAGACTCACAAAAGCTTGCATGGATTTTTGGGTTTAATAGGTTATTATCGCAAGTTTGTTAAGAAATATGGAAAGATTGTGACACCTCTCATTGCACTCCTTAAAAATAATTCTTTCACTTGGACTCCAACAACTGCTAAGGCTTTTCAAACCTTGAAGATGGCCATGTGCACTACTCCAGTCCCGACCCTTCCTAATTTCACAAATACCTTTGTCCTTGAATGTGATGCTTCTGGGAAAGGAATTGGTGTTGTCCTTATGCAAGAGGGTCGACCTTTGGCCTTTACCAACAAATAACTTTCCGAGTGAAATTTGGGCAAATCAATCTATGAAAAGGAAATGTTAGCTATTTTGCATGTCGGGGATCTTTGGTGCCCTTATCTATTGAGGTAACGCTTCCAAATTAAGACAGATCATCAAAGCCTCAAGTATTTTCTGGAACAATGCCTTTCTCCCCAGAGCAACACAAATGGGTGACTAAGCTCTTTGGATATGATTATGAGATCATTTACAAAAAAGGCAAAGACAATGTGGTTGCTGATGCACTTTCCAGAAAATATGAAGATGAAGGGTCCCTTTTTTTTCTCTCCTTCATTGTACCAGATTGGCTCCAAGTTGTTCATTAGGAATGGCTACACGATCCCAAAATTTCGCATCTCATACAACAATTGCAGTCCAATTCTCCAGTTTCCCCAGGGTACTCTTGGCTCAATGATGAGCTTCGATACAAAGGCCGTTTGTATTTAAGTAAACAGTGAAAACCTAAATCCACGGTACTTTCTGAGCTTCATGCTACACCCACAACTGGGCACTTCGGGTTTACCAAAACCTATGACCGGGTCAAACGTTCTTTTTTTTCTCTGGGATGGTATGAAACAGGACGTTCGTAATTTTGTGGTTGAATGTGATGTGTGTCAATGCAACAAGGGAAAAACAGTCAAATCTCTTGGCACACTACAATCACTTCCAATTCCATCTGCTATTTGGTGGGATATCTATATGAATTTTATTGTAAGCTTACCTAAATTGGGCAATAAATCAATCATCATGGTGGTAGTTGATCGTCTTTCCAAGTATGCACATTTCTGTGCTCTTCAACACGCATTTACAACATCCACTGTGGCTCAAATTTTCATGGATCAGGTCTTCAAGCTTCATGGCATGCCACATTCTATTGTTTCTGATCGCGACCCAACTTTCACCAGCAATTTTTGGCAAGAACTGTTTAAGCTACAAGGCACCCAATTGCATCTCAACACATCTTATCATCCCCAGACTGATGGTCAAACTGAAATTGTCAACAAGTGTTTGGAAACATATTTGATGTGTTTTGCATCGGAAAGGAAAAATCAGTGGGCTCAATGGTTACCACTAGCTGAATGGTGGTACAACACTTCATACCATACAACTACCTGCATGACTCCTTTTGAAGCGGTATATGGAAAAAATCCACCTCCAGTTCTCTCATATTTTCTAGGTGTCTCGAAGGTCCAGGCGGTTGACCAAACACTTACAGTTTGAGAGGCTATTCTCCGTACCCTCAAAGAGAATTTGGTCATGGCCCTGAATCACATGAAGCAACAAGGAGATCAAGGTCACTCTAAACGTCAATTTTCAGAAGGGGATTAGGTGTTTCTTCGACTGCAACCTTACAAGCAAAATTCCCTCAAGGCTGACCATTGTCAAAAACTGGCGCCCAAATTTTATGGTCCTTATACCGTTCTCAAGCATGTGGGACAGATGGCCTATAAGTTAGCTTTTCCCAGTCATTCTAAGCTCCATCCTGTTTTTCATGTTTCCTGCTTAAAGAAGGTGATTGGAACTAAGTGCCAAACTCAAACCAACCTTCCCAAGTTGGACGAAGAATACTCCATTTGGCTACAACCACAAGCAGTTTTGGAC
>SNQJ01S0156263.1:0-15050 GCA_010110895.2 Picea sitchensis | reverse complement strand
ATAACATATATGGTCTAACCGGTGGGATAATTTTCATATCTACAACAGTAGTGGAGGCCTGGTCTATAGTGGAAGATGATGGATGATGAATAGGTTCATGTCTACTCATCCAGGTGAGGTAAAAGAGGAGGATAAGGAATAGATATGATATTCTCATCTAGGTGAGGTGAAAGAGGAGGATGAGGAATAGGTTTTTCATGCTCATCTTGGTGAGGTGAAATAGGAGGAGCAGGAATATGTGTTGCCTCCTCATGATCTCGATGAGGTGAAGGAGGAGGAGGAGGAGGATGTGGATAAGGATGATCACATCCACCCTCATCAATCGATGGGGTACTAGATGAATGGGTCATACTAGAAGAATAGGTGTGCTTATCATCGAGATCCCTCCTCATTGCTAGTATCCTGGAAGCTCTGCCGATATGACACATAAGAGGCATCGAATCACGCGGTATATCCCTCCAAAGCTCCAATATTGTAGCATAAGCCATGATGTCTTGCATCGGGGTAGGGTGGACTCCCACCTCGGTCAAAAGTGCAGAGAGTCGATCGCCCAACTCCAACCTAAATCTGATATCGAACATACGGTGCATGTCGCCTGGTATTTGCACCCGAGGACCCTGACCCTCCACAGCCTCATGCATCATCTCCTCATCGTCATCTATTGGGGGAGGAGGCACGTCCCCAATGAAAGTTCCAATATCTACAAAATATATAGTACAGAACAATAATTACACATTCAATTCATTAAACAATTTAATAAAACAAGTTAAAGAACATGTTAGAATTAATTTTATTCTAATTAAGTAAGACAATAAAATAAAACTGTATTAATTTAAACAAAACACTAATATTATCTCTATCATTTGGTCAGTCATATGATGTGAAGAGGATGTTCGTACATCCTCACCAATCCAAACTTGCGTAAGGACATGACACCATGATGAACTTGTGATCTGTCGCACTGCCTAGTATCCCTAGTGCATCTGGAAAAATCCTGTCCAGAAACTCCAGCTAGCCCCTCTTGTGCATCATCTCCCCCCACATGCGCATCAGCACATGATTCCTCGGCCTGGCAGGTTGAAAGACAAAATTCGGCCTTGTCTTTGGAAACCTCTCAAAAAATAAGAAAAACAACTCTGAGGAAAATGGGAAGTTCAACCTCCCACGTATCATAGCATGACATTTGTCAAGCACTATTCAAAACTGCCACAAAGAAATGGAAAACCATCCGATACACCATGGTCGCTATACCAACGAATCAACATAATACAAAAGAGGGAATCTAATGTGTTTCCCATCACTGGTAAAGTGGGGTATGGTAGTCACTAAGAGTGAGAGGCACCTAACCTCCTCTGCACCAAAAGAGACGATTTTCATTTGTCCACCAGACACCTGAAAATTAGTTGGGGATAGTACATCAACCCCAATATATTGTTGATAGTACATGAGCTAAATATCAGTGCAAACACCTACTGGGACATCTGGGAACTAGGAAAAATCCTCCCCTCTCCTGGATATCCTAGTGACTAAGTGAATATCCTCCTCAGTGGGATGATACCACTAATCCATACCCACACGGAAAGCATGTCGATGAACATGCCATTGATGGATCAGATGCACCAACAACCCGGAGTGCACCTTAAGGGATGTAGCCTCTTCATAGCACTTAAGGAGGCTTACATCCCTCAAGAGAACATGATTCGTTGCAGTAATAGGATGAGGGTACAAATCCCTCTCCCTCTCCCTCGTCTCCCATTCTCTTACAACATTATACTGGTCCACCCTTTGTTCTTGCTGGTATTGTTGTTCTCTTCGCTCACATCTCTGAATGATTAAAATATGAAATAAATCAGCCTCACTCATACACAAAACATAAAAAAAAAAAATCTACTGAATGTTAAATTTATCTATAAATACGAAAAAACAACTTCCTTAACAAATAAGTTAATTGCATTAACGGTGCACCCAAAAAATAGTCACGCATCGTCGGCGGCGTGCGTATAGATATTGTGAGCACCATGCTCAGTGCATTAGTGTAAACTAACGCACTGAACAAAATATGTTCTACTATGCTATGTGGTGTGTTGGAAAACAATATCGCACTGGGGTGCTACACTACAACACATACGCCCCGGTGTGTTACATTTATCCTATGCATTGCTTAAACCAAAAAACAAATTATAATATTAACGCACGTAAACAACTATTTAGAAATTAGAAAAAAAAAGGTGTGTATACGTTCATGAAACACTATCTTCATTACTAAACAACATAAAAATCATCAAAATCCATATTTGTTGTGTGAAGAATTTTGTGTCTTCTCATTGTTGTCCTCTCTTGACTTTTCTATGGCATCCTTTGGTTGGTTAGACCCTTGGGGCTACACTGATACGTGTGGAGGAACATGAATGTTGGGAAAATTCTGAGGAGGTTGAAATGGGGTTCTTTCAGGTCGGGGATGAAATATACTATGGCCAACCAAATTGAAAAGTCTAGCTTGAAACAATTGGTATAACTCTTTTGGATCAGCCTCGAAGTGAATAGAAAATTGAGGCATTCTATGGCCTCGCTGCCAGTTACCTATGCCTCTATTATTTCGGACATTACTTCCCCTACTGAAAAAACTCATTATGTAGAAATATTTAATCAATCATGAAAAGTTATTAATAACCCATACATGAAACCCCACTTAAATAAATAAATATTTGGCTCTATTATTTACCACAAAACCCATGCAATCCATCCATAAAACTTTCATTAATTAATTGTCATATGAACAAGGGATTGATAGGGTCATTAGGAGTATGGGGGGTTTGTATTGTGCGTAAAATGATATCATGGATGGGGGAATATTCATGGATATTGTTCAAGCAATCAATAAAACAATCAAACTGTGTATACGACCAGCTCCAAGAATAAAAATCATCAATTATCTTCCACCTCGTTTCTTTTATTTCCATACATACTTTTTCCTTAAAAACGAGTAACAACAGAACATGGAGTGTAAAAATTTAATTGGGATAATGAGGGGAGTGTATTTTGCGTAAAATGATATAATGGAAGGGACTCCCATGGATATTGTTCTATCATATATCAAACAATTCCATTTCCAACATTACAATGTAAACCCCTTTACTGTTTCGAAATCGAAACTCAACATTCTGTTTCCAAAATTCAGAACTGATATTTCACTTCAAGGCTATTCATTTGAATTTAGAAGTTGCATTGCACATGAATCATTTCATAATTTTTTTTCCCCAGAAAAACTCAATAGTAATGACACAACTCACACACAATAGGGTCAATGGGACATAACATTCAAACCATTACAATTATCACCACCAAAAGTCGAAGAAATGGATAGGTTGTGGTCCACGAAATTGACACCAGTATTAAAATCTCAACTAATACTTCAAATAACAATGCTTCTAAATTTCCCTTTCATTCTGGTTTGCAAGACTCATTCAATGTGTATATAATTTATCCACAGGGGTACTCTTTGCATATGGAAACAACACATATCAAGTCGTATCCTTCAAACAATGACTTTGCAATGTTGTCATCACCCAATTATTTCCATAGAACAGATCGTATCTCTTTAAAAAAAAAATAAGCATGGAAATTTTTCTATCATTGCACAATAAGAAAATGGACAAAACCCATGAATGAAAAGAGCATGAACAACGTCTCTATTAAATTCTGGGTTTCCCACCTCCATAACATTTTCAAATATAAGGTTCAATATATAATCATCAATAGGGATGTGGTATAGGAGGACAAGTTAACCAATGGTTCGAGGGTTTGGCCAAAGGGTTACCTTCAACAGTCTAGCACCACCATGAATTTCCACAGTCACATTTACAGAGCTTATACAAGGGCACGGGCATGATAGCCATGAAAGCCACACAATTAAATGACAAGAAGATTTTTCAAAAAAACCCATAAGCCGAAAGCAGTGATAATGTTTTTAACAGAAAGAGAGAAATCACTCAAAGAAACTAGAGGCAAGGCAGGCCTGAGAGCTTCCCAAATAATATCCTTTTTTTTCATAGGTAAAGCACGAAGAAACTACAGACAGTAAGAGACACCCACACACCATTTTAACTGTGATTAATTCACGTACAAACACCACAGAGGCCAATATTCAACACCCATCCATATACAGTCGAAAATCCATAAATCGTAAACTTAGAAATGCATAGACAGTGAGCAAACTCAAGAGCCAACTTTTGACTTAATTAAAGAGCAGAGCGAAAAATTCATGGATGGAGTAGCAAGAAACCTCATACCTCTGTGTAAAAATTTTCACGAAGAATCGACCAAGTCTATATACCTCTTCCACAGCGGAACAAAGCGGAGTAACAACAACCAACAAAATACCAAATGTGAAATGGCTAGGGTGAAGGGCTCGAGGTATGTTATAGTGACATGCATTTACTACACATCGCATATACACTTACATATTCATCCATAGCTAGTACGAGTAAGCTAACCATACAACACACAACCCACTAACAATTTACTCCAATATTGATACACCACCATATCCCAAGTCTCAAACTTTAACAAATGCTCCAATCTTTGTTTAAAACTACAATGTGACATATATCAAAAACTTGCTAGGGATACCATGTCTCAACCTTTATACTTCCAATTCAAACAATGCACGCAATCCATGTAGCATGAAATCACCATATCACAAATATAACTTGAACATGGAGTTTAGATCCTTCATCAAACTAAATGCACCATAATAATACTTGTGAGAGCTATATAAAGACAACATCATTCCCTTTTTAATCATATCTCCCATAGCATCATTTGGTCACTTATATCGACAACAACTTAAAAGAAAATAACTGTAGAGCTCATATCGCAACCAAGTCATAAGCACCTAAAACATATGTGTCGCCCTTCCGTCATAGTCACATAAGTCACACAAGGGGTCCCACCTATTAGTATATTATTAAATATAAATAAATAATAAGGTGTTGCAACCATTTGCAAGCAGGTACCCTACGTTGCGCTTTTGGGCGTCAACAAACTCGCGACTCCATAGGGAAATCTGTTTCCAACAGATTAAGAACTCAGAATGTCTGGTTTCGCATATCGGTGAACATATATCAAAGAATCATTGACCAAAATGATTATGCAACAGGGGGGAAAATATGGCTTAAGGGAAAAATGATACAGGATTTTGGGAATAACTCATGAAAAGTGGTACGTATGAGGGGATTTGGTCCTGTACGCATAACTTTCGGTCAACCTCAGTCACAATGTTTCTTCATATTTCAAGGAGAAATTTTTTGATATGCTCTTTTGAATCTCAGAATGGAAGGAAGAAAGGGATAGCAGAAAAATAAAGAAGAAGACCAAATCATCTATCTAACAATAGTACTGAAGGAAAAAAAAAATCTTCAACGATGTCTAAAAGGAAGGCATCGGCACAGTTGTGTAAACTTTATTGTTATTGATCAACAATACTTACATAATGGCATTGTTGTGGCAAAACTGATCCAAACTTTATATCGAAAAAAAATCATGCAATCTAAACAGAACAAAAAAAGCGAAAGACAAAACTAAATAAACTAAAACCCCAATTTATTATTTATGTACAAAGGAATAGAAAAACATTCTTGGAGTCAAGTAGGATGACATTTTTCATAGAGAAATGCATCATCTATTTTGGATGGATGATTAATGAATTGGAAGACGAAGTATAAAGAGTGTTGATCACCCTACCAACCAACAAATGCATGTGGCAAGGGTAGTGGGCATATCAAGATCCAAAAAAAATTGATTACCGTCTTGCAGGATCTGCCAACCAACAAGACGAGATTTCGGCTTGATATTGGAAACATGCACATGATCAATAACATTAGAATGATGGTTATAAGTTTTGATGAAGAGGATGGAGTTAATGGGATTTTTTAGCATTATAAGGTCATCATTTATGATCTCCTGATCAAGAAAAGAACTACCATGCACCGAGGGAGAAAATAAAGGATTCAAATGCATAGGAATCCCTTTAAATTTATCATCCTCAAAATAAATCATGCATTCAAGGGAGATATGTATATTGTCATTGAATTCCTCAACCTATTTGAACTGAAACAATGGGTTTGTGAAGGAATTCTACAATGTAAAATCTTGATTATCCTTATGGGAATTTTCATAAGGAGAGTCAACATATGAATCTATATGGCCCCTTGAATCCCCTCTTTCATCATCTTCATAATGGCCATGAGAAATACGAGGGATAGTGTTATTCAAATCAAGAGAATCCTCCTTGTCAGATTCATCCATGAATATTACTTCATTAGACACAAGTTGATCTTGAGAAGGATATATTTCAAAAACATCATCATTAAATGGGAAGGCATCAAATAAATCATTATCATAAGTAGGATTAGTAGGCATATCATGACAATAATCCTTACAATCCTCTGTGAATATAGCACTATGAGATGCATGATTATCCTCCTGCAGACTCGTCATGAAGAGAGGGATTTGTGTGATATTCATTTTTAGCCTTTAGGAACAATCCACAAGTTAATTGTTCATGAGGACCATAGAAAAAGTCACATCGAGGAGGATCATGGATGTTTTCAGGCAGAAATTCAAAGTGATGAAAGATAGGCAGAGGAGGAAAGTCGATAAGAAACTTTACAAAAATTTATTCCCCCGTGAAAAATTGACTAGATACTATACGTCTAGACCAGTCTCCTTTACCACGGAGGGAAAGTGGAAAAATATATCTAGAATTATGTATATCATAAACCCCAATAGATTGACAGAAGCTAAGGAAATCATCAATATGGTTCTGAGAATATTCCCATAAGTTACCCTCAAAAAGAGGACAACTAACCATTGACAATGAGCTCAAATTAGATTTATACATGATCATGCAAGATAGGATTCGATAGATTCATGGAAAAAGCAAAAAAAATAAGCTTATAAGCAGAAAAACATATAAACAATAAATACAAAAAATACAAAATATTAAAATACAAGAAACGAGGGAAACATGGATAATGAGTTTTTTTTTTTAATTCCCTAGTATGGTATCCAAATAAATGTGGAGGAAAAGGTATGGAATACCTTACTCAGTCATTTTCATATCTCGCTTGGCTAAGACAAGATAGTTGGGAATGTCACTCGGGGTTTATAGCCTCAAAACATTCACTCAATCCACAAGTATCAATTACAAAGGATTAAGGATGATTTTATGATTTATATTTGTAACAATGTAAAAATAAAAATTTAAAGAAAGCTAGGTGAATGTATACAGATTTTACACTGAAGTAAACATGGAGACAAAAACGAAAGGAAGAACCAAGTCATGGAAACACATGTATGAGACAGAACAAGAATCTGATTTTATTTCATTATGAGATACAAAATTGTATTTCTCTTTTACAAACCCCTGTGAGGGTATGGACCAAAGTTAGATTTAGAAGTCTCTGATGGGAACCATACAAAAATACTCTGACAGTGAAATAAAACTGAAACTAATGATTTGGATCATCTTGCCACAAAATGTTGTCACTTGACTCTGCAAGATATTCTTTATCAGCGATGAAAATTAATTCATAAACAAACAAGAATACATAGAATATCAAGGATAAATCAAGCACCTTTAAAACAAGTTGTTGAAAAGTATGATTCATTTTTTAATCATGCTGCATTCAATAAGACCCTGATGTCATCAAGAGGATTAGGCTTTCAAGTAAACTCGGAAATGAATGAAAACTGAAGCTATCTCACTAACTAGAGAGCAAACCTTAGTGTTGTAGTTCCCCCTCTATTCTCTTCTTTTGTCTCTTCATCTCATTGAGCCTTTATTCTTTCTTAATAAGTTGAGGTAGTTCAACTACTTTCTTTAGTTAAACCAAATTAGATTAACTAATTAGTTTGAAAGAAATAATTAATAATAGTATATAAATAAGGGTCTAATTAATAATAACTAAATAGGTGGGACCCCTTGTGACTCTCATTATTTTCTTTGATAATCATCAAATATAAAGTATAAAATTAATCATCTGAATCATATAACACCCTTGCAACTCCCATGCCCATCTTTAAAATTGAATATTAAATATCAGCAAAAATTATGACCATATCCCAAAAAACAAGATATCCATCTTGTCCTCAAAAAATGCCTAAATAAAAACTTTTTGTCCAAAAGCTTGATCAAAATAATGAAACACTTTCTTCATTACTAAACAACATCAAAATCGATATTTTTTTTATGAGGCATTTTGCCTCTTCTCACTGTTGTCCTCCCTTGACTTTTCTGTGTAGCCTTTGCTTGGTTAGACCCTCGGGGTTGCACTGATACGTGTGGAGGAACAAGAATGCCAAGAAAATTCTAAGGAGGTTGAAATGGGGGTCTTTCAAGTTAGGGATGCAATATACCATCGCCAACCAAATTGAAAAACCCAGCTTGAAACAATTGGTTTAACTCTTGTGGATCAGCCTCGAAGTGAATAGAAAATCGAGGCCTTTTATGGCCTCCCTGCCAGTTACCTCTGCCTCTATTGTTTCGTCCATTACTGCCCCTGCTGAAAAAACTCATTCTATAGCAATATTTAATCAGTCGTGAAAATTTCTTAATAACCCATACATGAAACCCCACTTAAATAAATCAAGAGTTGGCTCTATTATTTACCAAAAAACCCATGCATTTCATCCATAAAAATTTCATTAATTAATTTCCATATGAACAGGGGATCGATAGGGTCATTGGGAGTATGGGGGTTTGTTTTGTGCGTAAATGATATCATGGAGGGGGGAATATTCATTAATATTGTTCAAGAAATCAATAAAACAATCAAACTGTGTATACAACCAACTCCCAGAATAACAATCATCAATTATCTTCCACCTCATTTATTTTATTTCCATACAAACTTTTCCTTAACAATGAGTAACAACAGAACAGGGAGTTTAAAAATGTAGTTATCATAATGAGGGGAGTGTATTTTTCATAAAATGATATAATGGAAGGGACTCACATGGATAATTTTCTATCATATATCAAACAATTACATTTCCAAGATTACAATTTAAACCCCTTTATTGTTTCGAAATTGAAACTCAACACTTTGTTTCCAAAATTCAGAACTGATATTTCACTTCAAGGTTGTTCATTTGCATTTAGAAGTTGCATTGTACATGAATCAATTCATAATTTGTTTTCCCAAGAAACACTCAACAATAATGACATAGCTCACGCACAATAAGGTCAAGGAGACACAACATTCGAACCATTACAATAATCACCACCAACAGTCGAAGAAATGGATAGATTGTGGTCCACGAAATTTACACCAGTACTAAAATCTCAACTGATACTTCAAATAACAATGCTTCTAAATTTCCCTTTCATTCTGATTTGCAAGACTCATTCAATGTGTATATAATTTATCCACAGGGGTACTTGTTGCATATGGAAACAACACATAGCAAGTTGTATCCTTCAAACAATGACTTTGCAACACTGTCATCACCCAAATATTTCCACATGACATTCTATATATCTTTTTTTTTTTTAAATAAGCTTGGCATTCTTGCTATCATTGCACAGTAAGCAAATGGACAANCAATGTCTCTATTAAATTCTGGGTTGGCCACGTCCACAATATTTTTCAAACACGATGTTCAATATATAATCATCAACATGGACGCGGTATAGGTGGATGAGCTAACCAATGGTTTGAGGGTTTGTCTAAAGGGGTACCTTCAACAGTCTAGAACCACCATGAATTTCCAGTCGCATTTACATAGCTTATACAAGGGTGCAAGCATGATAGCCATGAAATCCACACAATTAAATGACAGGCATAGTCTTCAAAAAAAACCACAAGTCAAGAGCAGTGATAACGTTTTTAACAGACAGAGAGAAATCACTAAAAGAAACCAGAGGCAAGGCAAGCCTGAGAGCTTCCCAAACAATATCCCTTTTTTTATAGGAAAAGCATGAAGCAATTACAGACAGTAAGAGACACCCACACACCATTTTTACTATGAATAATTCACATACAAACGCCACAGAGGCCAATCTTCAACACCCATCCATATACAGTCAGAAATCCATAAATCGTAAACTTAGAAATGCATAGACAATGAGAAAACTCAAGAGCCAACTTTTGACTTAATTAAAGAGCAGAGCGAAAAATTCATGGATGGAGCAGCAAGAAACCTCATATCTGTGTAAAATTTGTCAAGGATAATTGACCAAGTCTGTATACATCTTCCACAGTTGAAAAAAGTGGAGTAACAACAACCAACAAAATACCAAATGTGAAATGGCTAGGGTGGTGGGCTCGAAGTAGGCTAGAGTGGCATGCATTTACTGCATGTCGCATCTACACTTACATATTCATCCATAGCTAGTACGAGTAAGCTAACCATATAGCGCACAACCCACTAACAATTTAATACAAGCTTGATACACCACCATATCCCAAGTCTTGAACTTTAACAAATACGCCAACCTTTGTTTAAAACTCCAATGTGACATATATCAAAAAATTTCTAGGGATACCATGTCTCAACCTTTAGACTTCCAATTCAAACAATGCACGCAATCCCTGTAGCATGAAATCATCATATCACACATATAACCTAAACATGGAGTTTAGCTCATTCATCAAACTAAATGAAGAATAATAATACTTGTGAGAGCTATATAAAGACAACATCATTCCCTTTTTAATCATATCTCCCATAGCATCATTTTGTCACTTATTTCAACAACTTGAAAGCAAATAATTGTAGAGCTCATATTGCAACCAAGTCATAAGCACCCAAAACATATGTGTCGTCCTTCCGTCATAGTCACATAAGTCACACAAGGGGTCCCACCTATTAGTATATTATTAAAAATAAATAAATAATAAGGCGTTGCAACCATTTGCAGGCAAGTTACCTACGTTGTGCTTTTGGGCGTCAACAATTACTATCGCACCGCGTACGGTGCCACCAAAAAATTTATGGGGTGCACGGAAACACAATGTTACATTTCTCAGTGGTGCATTTGGTAAACATGAACACCCCGGTGTGCACATTTACCAATGCACTACATAAAAATATATTTGATAAGGGAAGTGTGCCATGTACTTTAACGACCAGGTGCGTTATCTGTGCTTTGACGCACCGCCCCACCAATTATATGATTTTCTTTGGCGCGTCGTTAAATGGACATGTCGATGTGTTTATGTTTACCAACACACCACCAAGAAAGGTAACAAGGTACGTGGTGCACCCTATAAATTTACAAGTCGCATCGTAGGTGGTGCGAGCCGAGCACTTCGAACACACCACACAGTTTTTTTTGTTTTTACACTTAAAATTTCACTCAATTTTAAATTTTAATGCGGTGAAAACTTAAGTTATGAAGAAACAAAGACATTACCTAGACATTTTGTCGTCGGGGAGGCATGGTTGTGATGTACTAAAAAAAACTAAATTTTCCCACCGTTTGGAAAAAATTGAAATTCACGCACCGAGCAACAGATGAAAGGAAGGAAACCAAGGAAAGCACCGATGGAAGGGAGATTCAGACAGGAAAAGGTTGCACTGATTCTTTTGAGCTCTACAACACTAAAAATGGTAAAAATGATTTTTACTGTCGATAAAAAAAATTTGTAAAACCTTGTTCTGGTGCACTCGATGAACAACTGCATCGAGGCATACATCTTTAATGATCAAACCAATTATATTTAAAAAAAATAGTCCTATCATGGTGCGCATGAACACTAGTGCGTTTACTACTACATAGCGCATTGTCGTATATTTTTTGAAAAAATACAATGGTGTGGAATTTTTTGTTTAAGCATGACACGGTGTGGTATAATAATAGACGCCCCAGTGCGACCGATTTTACCTAGAGCACCGCGTAAATTTGGAAATCAACCCTAACACAGTACTCCATATTGGAGCACTTGTGTGCACCAGTGTGCATGATATAATGGAGTGCACCAAAATATATTTTTTGACACAATCCTACATTGGTATGTAAATGTTTTTTATTTAACCATATAACGGTGCACTCTACTAATAGTAGATTGGGTCTTTCAGTGTTACGTTGTGCACCCAATATTTTTTAAAGAACAGTATTACAGTGCGTCATTATTTCCTGGTGCATCATTATTTCCGTAGTGCACCGGATAATATTTTTCTTTATTTGAAATAACCTTGTTATGGTGCGCTAGTTTTGAGGGCACTGATGCACCTATTGTATAAAATGCATCAGTGCGTTATGTACTTATAAAAGAATCATCATAAAAACATCCGCTAAAACCTCCCCCCACTCACCTATGTTAGTGTCATCCGCTATAAATGGATTTTTCAGCTATTTTTATAGGGGTGTCCGCAAAAACCTCCATTAGAGGGTCTTTTCCTTGTAGTGCCCTATCCTCAAGGTTTAAACACTAACGCCCTAATGTGATAGCATCTTAGAGTGTAATCCCTACCTCTTAGTATTTATTATATTAATCTTAAAGAATTGTTGTATTGTTGTTGTAAAGACTCCATAGCCCTTAAAGGCACTGATTTTACAGCTCTCTTGTGGTGAAATTGATCAACAAACACTTTCTTTCAATTCACTCAAGATTTCTACTAATGTTGCTAAAACTAACACTCACTAACTTGCTAGTAAACCTGTCATTGTTGCAAAAAAATTCTACAACCATCTGAATACACTCTTATTTGTTGCATACACTCTTGAAAAGGTGGCCTAACATGTTTAGAAATTGCATATAACTATTGGATATTACTCTAGTGGATGTGTGCTAAGTTTACATTAACAATTGTTGCATTTATGATTGATAATTATTGTTGTTGTTATAATTTACTTACTGCTAGTGTATTATCCTTCATTACTGCAAATTCATAATAGCCATAGAAATTTCATTGTGTAGTGTCTTTAAGGAGTATTTATTGCATGTTTGTGCTTGGAAATAATCATACATTTGCTATAAAGTGTTCTTGTTCTGGGAAGGTACTCGAACAACTTCATACTCCTATTTCCTTGACCTAGACTTTTCTTTAGGTGATCAAGAGAGGGGGCGGTAGGCTTGGCTACAATACTTGCTACTTTGATCCCTTGAGGTCACCAAGGAAGCCTCCCCCATGGTGGACCTCCTCCATCACTAAAATAAGGGAATTTATTGCTAAAATGACAGTGGTAGGATTTTCCATAGTTACACAAATTTGGGGAACTTGTGTTGGGCTTTGCACAAGTACAAATCATGCAATAACAATGATGATGATCAGTATTCTCCAAATATAGGAGCCCCTCTAGATGCCTCATTCGTTATTATCACATCTCATAACACTTCATCAACATGGTTCACTGGAAGATGGTGGTCCAACACATTATAAGGTACATTAGTCCCTGTTTCATATAAAGTATCATATTTAATGCATTTGACATGTTAGTGAGGATCATGGGTTGAAGTTGGATAATGAATCATAAGGTCATAAGTTATGCTATTTGCATTGTTTCACCTTGGTATCCATCATTAATTTCCTAGTCCCATCTTGTCATTATTGGAGAACAAGGGTACTACTAGGAGGATTTGATAAGGGTAACGTATCGTTCCCCCCATACTTAACACTTTCCATCCTGGGACCTTTCACAGTGTACTAAAATTCGGTATGGTTGTTACATGAACACCAAAAAGGCTCATGGTTCATCCTCCTACGAGAATAAGGGATATAATGTTGAGGTTGATGTAGTTGGTATAAAAATAAATAAATAAAATGTGGGATAATGAATGGCCAACTTTAAAATCCAAAGGCTAGCTTGATCTCTACCCCCTCGCTATGAAGCGATTGCCCCTATTCCTAATGCATTTGAATTCATATCAATTAAATTGAGTTAATCTCAGTAAGAAAGAAACGAAAGAATAAAATGATTGAAACCTGAAAAGGAGACTTGCAATGCATAAAATGAATATTCAAAGGCAAGAAAGGGGTTTGGAATACACACATTGTCGAGGAAAGGGTATCTCGAGCAGCAAGTGCTCCCTCTACAAAGGCGCTCATGGAAGTGGACCAAGCATGGTACCTTGCATGTTAATGACTCCATCACCATGAAGTAACCCCAACACATTTTCATCCACCATACTTATGCTTTGATGGGTCTTCTCATGAATTATTCCTCTACTTGGGTACTGGCACACCTAATAGGGTCTTTTGATGGTCCTCCCATACCTAAACTTGCCAAATTGCATAAAGTATTGAGCTAATGTGAAGTTTGAAGGGGATATCTATTGTGAATTGCTCCCATGGCTTTTGTATTAAGTGATGACTTACTTTGTATGATTCTAAGGACTCTTGTATGTTGTGATTATCGGTATTGCTTGATTCTATGGATTTGAATGACTTGGGTGCACTTGGCATGGCCTTTTGGAGGATGTCCCTATGATTTCACCTAGGGTGTTATGCATTTTATACAAGACATAACATATGTGATGCAGAGAATTAGGTCATATGGAGACTTCACACATTCAGACACATCTTCTCACATCTCCTGGACCATGGACAATGGACATATGGACTCTCATTTTGAAAATATAGTCATACTAATTGACAGATGGGAAATAATATCGCATCTTGAAAAATGCACCCCAAAGTTTGTTCGGCATTGGATGAAGGAGGTTGCACTTGGACATGATTGGACATCCTTCAAAGAGGTGATGCATCTTCATCCCACCTTGGACGTTGACTTTTTCACCTTGGACATTGAGGATAAGGATGATGATGTCATGTACTATGATGCGTTCATGATGATTGGGGCTTGCTTACGATTTTCGCACCACTTTGATGATGATTTGGGATCCTTTGATGATGAGACATGAACTTTGATGAGGAGGTGTCACCTTTCACCATTCTTTTCACCTTTTGATGATGAGACGTGGCCTTTGGAGGCCCTTGCACCCTTCTAGAGGATGACTTCATCCTTGTTGGGGATTATTACATCCACACATGTGATCTTAGAGGAGATGTTTTTGTGTATTAGCATGTTTTGTTATTGTTTG
>SNQJ01S0156262.1:1675-15645 GCA_010110895.2 Picea sitchensis | reverse complement strand
CCATATAGAATAGTATTACCTGCAAATATATCAAAACTCATACCATTATCCATCAAACAAACTTGGGTCCATTACCCAAACCTAGGTTCTCCAACTTCACATGGCCATAACTATCTAACCGTGAGGAGTTATGTGACATTCCACATACCACCGGAAATGGCATGACATGCACTACCCATATAGAATAGTATTACCTTCAAATGTATTAAAAATCATACCATTATACATCCAACAAACTTGGTTCAATTACCCAAACCTTTCTGCTACCGAAATTCACTACCATACTTTCTCCAAGGGTTGAAATCAATCGCTAAGGGTTGAAATAAATATACAATATCACTCTCCAATGGTTTACATATATGACCACCAACAATCCATACCAACTGTCCATCAACCTAAGCCAATTGTTTGACACAAATAACCAACCACTATGGGGACATCATGATCGATGGCGTAGCCACGGATTCCATGATTGTGGATGTCGGATCACTGAAAGTTATAGGGGCAAGATGATCGATGGTTGTGGAAGTAGAATACCTGAAATCTATAGGGACAACATGATCAATGGCATAGCCACTAGTCTGATGACTGCATAATTTGGATAATCAAATACTACTATTGTGTGTTGATTAATTGACGACATCCCACCAACGCTAAAATAAAAATAATTTCGTATAATTTTAGACATGTAACTATTGAATTTCAGACAAATTAGCCATGGGATTCTAGGTAAAAATGTAGTTGTGATTCAGGTTAAACACTGAAATCCTTTCCTTGGTATTGTATAAATAATTATGTACTCGAAAGTAATTTTTTCAAGATAAATAACTATGCTTCAAATTCCTCTTCTTTATTTATTTCTCCATCAAGGGTAGGCGGCTTCGACTTCTTGAATTCCTCAATCATAAAACTATGAGATTTATTCCTCTTTGTCTTCTTAGAAATATTGGATTTCATGCCACTACTACATTGTCCTGTTGAATTAGTCTTCCGACTAGAGGACTCTGTGGAAATTCCTCCACTCGATTCACCTATTTTAGTTCCTTGATTCTTTCTTCTATAATACATATTTCCCACATCTTTGTGATCCAGTCCATGATTTTGGGCATCCAAAGAAGTTTTCAACCTCTCTCAATGTTGTAATTCTCCATTGTTAGGACCTTGTTGCATATGTTTTTGAATTTCAAACAAAATTTGCAGTAAAACTGCATTCAACTATTCCTTTTTGTAATGGGATCTCATGATCCTCTCATTATGTACCCCCAGACTTGTCACAATGGCCATCAAATATGGAGGATTTTCACTATCCCTCTGACCATCAAACTCTTCATCTCTAAGGTGTGAGATGTCATGCATGTTGTGCTTCACCATTCACTTCTATGAAATTTTCAACTCGTCCTACATGTTGAAAAAATCATTGCCATTATCATTTCATGTTACTGTTCTTAATTATACATTCTAGAAAACACAAGATCCCTTTGTAAGAAAAGTTAAGTGTTCTTGGTGATCCATTCAAGAATAGAGTTTGAACATCGCTCTGATACCACTTTGTAACACACATGACTCCTAAGTGTCCTTTTAAGGGATGGAGTATTATAATTTTTCACTTTTATCAAATATCTTAAATTCTCTCTTTCACGGCTCCATCACCTTCCTCTCATCGATAGCTTCTCAACAGTGGCAATTTTGCTCAAAAATAAGATCTAGATCAAAAGTTATGGCCTTCCAAAGTTATTGAGTTTTCGAACTCTAACCACTGACATGTGGCTTCTATATGACACCTCGTCACACTTTCCATCTAACATGGAGAAAATGTAGCACTGATGTGGTGCTTGTCAATCCTCCCATGGGGAAATTCTGATCCATGCAAGCATGTCATCATCATCACTCAAACTCTCTTTTGGTAGCCTCATCACTCATCTCTGATGGATATGTTATCAAAAAATATTCCCTTTAGATACCATTCATTCATGGATATAACATATTGAGCAATTTCACTACTCTGAAATCAAGGTATTGAGGAATATTCCCCTCTCCTTAATGGAAGACATAGATGCACGCTACAGTCTCCCGACTGACGATTCAGATCTACTTGGGGTATAAGGTTCTCTGACCTTGATCGAACATGCTCAACTCATCATCCGATGGATGGATGATTCCTATCACTCTAAAATCAATCTAGCCACCTCGTTGGTGTTCCACATCATTTATGGCATCAATACTACACTTCTTAACTTATGATGGACTCATGAAATATCGATGGATACTATGTCATCTCTCCATTCACTGACCTATGGTTGAGATATTCCCCTATCAGACTCGCACTTTCAAGCTATTATAGGAGTACTATAAATACTATGAAGTTGTAATCCAAATAATATCCAACTATGAGCCAGCTAGAATCACACTCAATACAGCTCCCTAATCAACTGTTGACACACATCTTCAAATTGATGCTCCCAATCATCTCTCACTCTCCCAACCTACTAAGTGGTACCCATAAGCATCAATGGATGAGGATTCATCCCTCCCACTCCACATATATGGCTCACACTGGCTCAACTTCGAGTTCTCTCCTTTGGGGTTATTCTCATGGCACATGAGATTTCCTTAAGAAATCCTTAGTCCAAAAGATTCGTTTTGGAGTCTCTCATTCAGAGCATTTCACACAAATTTCGAGGGATCTCTCTGACTCTTTAAATCCAAACATCCCATCGATCAAAGGTCACAATCTCTTTAGATCAAAGGTTGATGTTATATGGTAACTAATATAGGGTTTGAAGGAGTCATAATTCTTTGTTCTAAGTACTTATTCATTTTTTGATCTTTGCAAGACTTTGATTCTGACTTTTGAAAAATCCAAAGAAATCTATGACCACTACAAACTATCAAACTTAAGGTTAAAACCTCAAATGATTTTGCAGGATATCCAAACATGGAAAATATAGAGTATTCACAAAATATGCACAATACAATAGAGACAAAAATATACATGGTTCACCTAGTGTGTGCTACGTCCACTAGAGAAATTGTTAGGTCCTTCCTTTTTATTATCCAACAAAATGAAGGGATGCAACCTACATCTCAATCATTGTAACTTCCTCTTCTTTTTCTTGCAGTATCCTCTCTCATAATACAAAATTTTTGATAATACACAACCACAATAAAATTCCCTCACAAGAGAGGGTTTCCTTATAGGGAAAAAACCATAAAACTAAGTTATACCATCAAATATGTGACCTTATAATGAACGATTTAAATTGACTACGAAATCACAATATTTTACAAGGAACGTTTTCCCAATTTTTTTCTTTTGGGGTGCTTCCCCTGAATCCTCCGCCAGGGGGGATAAAAAAATTGTCGCCTCCCCCCATGGTGATAGTTTTGGGGCAAAATTATCCCCACACCCCCCATTAGGGAATGGGGTCCAAGAATGGTTGAAACAAACTTATGAATCAGGAATAAAATCAGGCTTCACAACCAACAATCTCCCACTTGGAGATTGATCACAACAAATCCACTGTTGTTGGACTATACTCCACCTTCGACATGGAAAAAATTTCATCTTCACCTTCATGCTTGAATACCAACTGAAACTGAGAAGGAACTCAATTTCTCCCTGGTTACTCCCTTTGTTAACATGTCTACATGATTCTGGCTAGTATGTAACTTTTCCAACTTCAAATTTCCATCTTCCAAGACATATCGTATGAAGTGGTACCTGAGATGTATATGCTTAGTCTTCAAATGGAAGGATGAGTTATTTGCAAGATGAATGTAACTCTCGTTATCATAATAAAACCTGCTATTTTCTTCTTTCTTTCCTAATTCCTCTGTAAACCTCTGTAACCAAATCATCTCTTTACTATCCTTTGTAGTAGAAACATTCTCTTCTTCCATTACTGAAAGTGAAACAACCTTTTGAAATTTTCAAATCCAACTTATTGTTGTTCCACCTACAGTAAAAACATACCCTATGGTGCTCCTCCTTCTATATTTATCACCTTCCATATCTGAATCAACATATCCATTTAGAATAGTGTCTAAACCTCCAAAACATAATGCATGAGTAGTAGTACCTCTCAAATACCTGAGAATCCACTTTACTACCTCCCAATGTTCTTTACCTGGATTTTTCATATACTTGCTCACAACTCCCACTACATGTGCAATATTTGGCATTGTGCAAACCATCACATACATCATGCTGCCAATTGTTGATGAATAAGGGACCCTGGATGTGTATTCTATCTCCTCATGTGTCTTGGGACACATTTCCTTAGTTAATTTGAAATCTCTAGCCAAAGGTGTACTAACTGATTTTTCATTCTACATTCTAAACCTCTCCAACACCTTCTCTATGTACTCACCCTGAGACAATATCAATTTGTGATTTTTCCTATTTTTTTTTATTCTCATACCAAGGATTTTCTTTGCAGGACCCAAATCCTTCATCACAAATAAATTAGCTAATTTATTACTGAGCACATTTATATCCTACATATTATACCCTACAACAAGCATGTCATCTACATACAATAGCAAGATAATATAACTTCAATTTTCTAGCCTTTTAAAATAAACATGGTGATCAGAATGAAATCTACTATAATCTTGTTCTTTCATAAACCTATCAAACTTGAAATAACACTTCCTTGGATCTTGCTTTAGGGCATACAAGCTCTTTAGGGCATACAAGCTCTTCTTCAACCTCCATACCAATTTTTTATTTCCTTTGACCTCATACCCTTGTGGTTGTTGCATATAAATCTCTTCCTTCAAATCCCCATGGAGAAAAGTTGTTTTTACATCTAACCAAGATGGAAATATTCTACTTCCAAACAACTTAAAATAGTCCTAATTGAAGTCATTTTAACAAAAGGAGAAAAAATTTCATCAAAATCTATACCTTTATTTTGTGCAAACCCCTTTACAACAAGTCTATCCTTGTACCTCTTTTTTCCTTCATCTTCTTCCTTCAACCTGTAAACCCATTTATTATGAAATGCTCTTTTTCTCGTAGGAAATTGAACCAAGTTCCAAGTATGGTTATTTACCAAGGAATCCATTTCCTCTTTCATGCCTTGTTCCCAGTTCCTTTTAGTTTCTACCTACATTGCCTCTTCATATATTTCTAGTTCACCATAATCAGTCAACAATAAATAATAAAATGAATGAGAGTATCCTTCAGGGGGTCTACTTAACTTGGTAGATATTATAACAACACTTGTAGGAGTTTGAGGTACTTTCTTCTCCTGTTTTTGTACATTCTGATTTTCTTGTACCTTTGGAATTTCTTTTTCAGTGATCTCATCAAGCACTATTGATGCAGGAGCATCACTCCCAAGCCATCCATGCGCCAGCCAACCAACCAACTCAGTGTGCATTCAATGAAGAAGGAGAGGCGCAACCCTCTCGTTTCAAATTTTGAATTTGAAATTTATATTAAATGTTTGTAAGGTTGGTAGAGCCAAAGCCGTGCCTTTGAGTAGGATGTAGTTAAAGAAGGCCTTTAATGGTTGTAAGGCTGGATCTAGCTCCAATATGGGCTAGATAACCCATTCAATGTAAATTTAATGTAATTGAATAGGGTAGTTAGCTTGGAGGGAAGAGCTCGATGAGCCCCCTCATGTAAAAGATCTTGGATCTTATGTTAGTATTTGGAGAGAGGGAGAGAAGAACTCTGCGAGAGTTAGAGAGAGAAGAGAAGAGAGGAGAGTTGAGACTCTGTTGCAGTTCGAGCTCAAACCCATTGTACAGAGGCATTTTATATTAATACAAACAAGAGTTTCCTGCATGTTATTATGTGGTTTCATGAATGTCTTTGTGTATTCATTATATGTTATAGATGTATGTTGTAGGTGTGCATTTGCAGGGACAGACAAAATTCATTGTCTATTGGGTTCTTTGATTCAGGTTGGGTTATTTGAGGCTTCATGCCAAGAGGGTGTGACAGAATGTTGCAGGTTCTGAAAGCCAATGCCTAGATGTACTCCTGAATTTTGCAGAATTTGGGCAAGGACGTGCCAGGAGGGTGCACCAGCTGAAGTTTTAGGCTCAGTAAGGAAGCCTCAAGGTTGTTGAATACCTTGGAGGTAGGACTGTGCAGAGGAAAGCACAAAAGAAGACAAAAATTATGAGGAATTATGGGAAAGCTCTGCCAAGAGGGCATTGAGTAAGTGCACAGAGTGCACAGGAGAACTCTCCTTAGAGTTCGTTGAAGGGAACATAATCACTGAGGAATTCTACAAGAGCTCCACCAGGAGGGTGTTGAGTAAGTGCCAGTTTTCACAGGAAGAACTCTTAGAGTTCTAAGGGAGAAGGAAGTGTCAAGAGGACCTTCACAGGGTTGTTGAATATCCTGCAGACTTAGCAAGGAGTTGCTTACGCAAGATACTTCCAAGAGGGCATCAAATTCTCCATCAGAGGGAGAGAAAAGGGTTAAGTCCCTTAGAGTCATGAGCAATAGAGAATCTCAGGACGGACAACACCTTCGTGTGTGCAGGGACCCTACAAGGAGTGCAGAGGTCGAAGAATCCTTTAAGGATTCAAGGAGGACAAAGTTCTGAAGGAAGAGTGCCTTTGTGCATAGAGCAACAGTTGCAAGGAGCGCAGAGGTAGAGAAACCCTTTGGAGGGTTTAGAGTTTGATAAATCTCAGGAGGGATAGTGTTTTCAGAAAGAAAATGAGGTCCAAACCCATCAGACTCACAGAGGAAGCAAAGGTCGAGGCCTTTGAGATTTCAAAAAATCTTCCCAAGAGAAGGAAGAAAACACATGCTCAGAGAGGAGCTACAACTTCCATCATATATGGGCGCACAAACCGATAGCCATTGGATATAGGAGGAGCTACATGAGGTTTAATCCTCGTATGCAAAGGAGTGGAGCCGTCATATTTCGACATTTCTGGGTTCGTCATTTCGGGAATCTCGATGACAAGAGACCGGGGCACTTCACGGTGAAAATCCTGAAGTCACGAAACACGATATGCCTTTGGAGAAGAACTTTGACATTTCGGCTAGTCGTAGTTCAGAAGGTAGAGGAGGCAGATATTTTGGTACCGAGAGTTTCAAACTCCTGGTACATGAAACAACGAAACCATCATGACCATCCACTTCAGAGGATACATGGCATAGATCCGAACACATCGGGGTTTCGGATACTGGGGAATCGAGGACCAAGATTTCAGCCATGGAGGATTCACGAAATCATGAATCCTGAAGTCCTGAAAAGGTACATACAAGTGAGGTTTCAAGGAAATATCCAAAAGGGAATTTTGGTACTTCGGCTACCAGAAGATGCAGGGATGAGATTTCATAATTCTTGACCCACGAGATCCTGAAAGGATCTGAGCCATTGGATGTGGGAGGATCACAATCGTTGATCTTCCTTTGATTTCGTATTTTGGTATTTCAGGTACCGGGAAGTCCAAGGAACAAGGACCGGGTAACCTTGCATCACGGGATCGTGAAACGTGAAATCCCAAAGGCATTGAAGGGATGTGGAAGGAAGCTGAAATTTCAGCATACCGGGATTCGGGATATCGAAATCCCTGAAGGCAAGGAGTCCGTGCTCTTGGGTGTTGAAAACCTCGAAGTCGCAACGTGTCCTTGGAACGGGACAGTAAAGGTGAGGATTTCGGGTTTCGGCATACCGGGGATCCCACAAACAAAGAACTAAGCAACTTTGCATCGGAAGTCCTGAAGTCCCGAAACGCGACACATCCTTTGGAGGAGAAAGTGGTCAAGGATTCAACATTTTGGGCATAGGCACTTCATCCTTCCCGATGACTAAGAGCTGGGGCTCTTGGTATTGAAAACCTCAAAGCAAACTGTAGTGATGGGTAAGAACGGTCACATGGACAAAGATATGGCCCAGGGGGCTAATCACCGTTGAGCGAAATTTTGGCATTTCGGCATTTCGGTGATTGGGGGATCGAGGAGGCAGAGACTCTCGACAGTAGGGCTCACGGAGTCCTAAAAACCAAAATTACTTTTTGGGAAAAGACCAAAGGTCATATTCGGCGATCGTGGGAAGGAGAAGCTCACGCCTGATGCATGTTTGCACAGGTGGGGTTTCACAAGGACCTATGGATCGGGTTCGTGAGGCCTCAAGGAAGGTCGAAAGAACCATTTCAGTTCTACGGATCTGAAGGATCGAATGATCCTAAGATCGGGAGGTCATGTAGAAACTACTGAGGAAGGGGGTGCTGCATCAATTTGGTATCAGAGCCACTTTCTATTTGTATACTGCAGACAGAAGGAGGTAGAAGAGAGAAGGAAAAGAGAATACTTCGGTACAGATCGGTTTGGTATCAGAGGCAGAAGGAGACAGAGTATTGGAACTCTGTGGAGATTGTTGTAGGTGTGCGGCAGTCAAATAGACAGTCAGGAGGACTGTAGGAGAGGCTAGAAGCTCTTAGTTGTAGAGTTACAACAAGAAGTTTCCCAGAAGGGCAGACAAGAGTAGGGATATGGCTACTGAAGGCCATGCACGTGATGGAAAGAAGATCCATTAGTAGCAGAGCAAGGATGTGATGCAGAAAGAGCTCATGGAGATCAGAGCGAGAATGGAAATTCTGGCATTGTAGATGCAGTGAGATGAAAAGTCAAGATGGGTGTATGAATGGCCCATGAAGACAAAGTGTAACACCCTATTTCCCCCATCTTGTAAATATAACTGGACTGGCCAAGAACTATGGAAAACTCATAAATATGAATATGTGATGTAAAGGGGCCTTGAGGAAAAGGTCAATGAATGTGAATGACATTTTGAATTTATTGCAGGAGTGTTGAGAGGGGATGTGCAGAAAAGAGACCACGATGGTGGTGGAAGGCACCTGAAAAGGTGACATTAACTTCCACCGAGAATTAATATCGTATTTGGACTCCACTGGCCTGGAGAACCAAAAGAGGCTCGCTGGCCCCCAAATTTAATGACTCGCAGGCTGGTAGGTGGGTGGCTTGATGAGGGATGGGATGGTGAACCACCCATCCGTAGAGCCATTAGGCCTGATCGGCGCAAGGGTAATCGTGCCACATGCAACCTCGCGAGAGGATAAGGCATATGGCAGAAGCGATTGTGGGGGGGGGACACGAGGGGAACTCTGGCATTACGCAGAGTGAGTGATAGCAGAGAGGAAGGATTGCAACCTTCACTCTTGGTCACTGGTAGACAGAGAGACATAGTCTCACGGCATCATGGTCTCAGCTCGGGGGTGGCTAGTGGTAAATCCACTGGGAGTCGCTACGCCTACGGTTGGGTGGAAACGAGTACCCCTCTCAGCAGTCGCACCCACTTCTGAAGTTATTTCTGATAAGTGTTTTGTTCATATTGCATCTTGAAATTCATATGCTGACATATATGCTCATAACCTGTGAAATGGTGAAAAATTATAGTATAAGAATGTTTGTGCAGTGTTTTGATAAGTAATGTTAGATATATGCTTATAACAGAAAGACCATGCATGGCTTATGCTGATAAATGAATTTAATTAGGCATGAGTCGAACCAAGTTAAGCTTCCAGCCCATTCTCGAGAAGTTGTTTACCCTTATCTACCTCCAGAAATGCCCTGGTATAGATCTCTTCACAGATATTCCCTCCTTAGAAAGGTTCACCATAAACCCAGAAAAAAGACTTGAACGCGCAAGTCTCATTAACCCTGTATGAGGAGGAATGAACCTCTTAAGGTTCCGAGGTAGCAGTGTAAGGATATGTAACAAATCGACGAATGAGATCTTGTCGAATTACCCATAGCCATTCACGACCGTTAGATTGACGGAAGTAACGAGGGCGTTACATTCCTTTCCCCCTTTTTCCCTCTATCTTCGTGAATAACGAGGAAATCAGGATCGTAGATCCCAAGACCCAGGACAACATTTGGACCATTGATCTTTCCCCATCCACGAAGGAGTGGAAGAATGCACAAGGTGGGACAATCTGAGCCATTGAATCTCATTAGAAATCCTGTCGGTCGTTGGATCGGGCTAAGATGCTCGGAGATTAGTCTCTGGAGTGTGCGCAGGAAGGACGGATCTAGACAGTTAAATCTTGGTCCAATTACCCGTCAGCCGTTGGATCGGACCAGATTTGTCCGAGGGTTACCATCGAGAGTCCAGCCATCGACATATCGGGATTCTCAAGGACAATAAAATCAAGACACTTCAAGTCTCGAAACATCGAGAAGATCTGAACCGCCCGTCGACGATACACATGGCGGAGATCGAGGTTTTCTATCGGGAGTCAGGATATCAACATTCCCGTCAACAGGAGATCAGGAAAGTCTGAAGTAAAAACCCTGGAAAAATCTGAGCCGTCCATTTAGGGAGACAGGTGTCCGAAATCCGTGGAGAGTCGGGACATTCAGCATCGGGAAATCGGAATTCCTGAGGCTGTGAGAATGGGAAAATCACAAGTCTCGAAATCCTGGAGAAAATCAGACCGTCCATCAAGAGAGGACGCGTGGCAGCAATCGGCGCTGCCGAGGAAAGTCCCGACAGGAAGTTGTTGATCGACGTTTGTGTCATCGGGATATCGGGAATCCTGAAGACAATTTGTTTATGCATTTTGGAATCGCGATGCTCGAAACCCCGATGAGTGGGAGCCAGCTGTCAGTATATTAGAGAAGTAGGAAGTGCCATTATGGGGAGCCAGCTGTCAGCATAGCGGGAATATGGGATTCGAAGGATCGGGAATCCCATGAGCCCATACCTTTTGGCATTGAAAACCCCGTAGCCCCGACAAGAGATAAGACTACGGTCATGGGGATCGTGGTCATGTGAGTTAGGAGCCTAACCCGGAGAGCTAGCGCGTAAAGGACATGTCGGGACTCGAGGAATCGCGAGTGCTGGGGACGTTTGCATTTCAACATTGGAAAATCGGAAAATCCGATGGGGGACAAGGCTACGGTCTTGTGAGATAGAGGTCGTATGGACTCAAAGGACTAGCCCAAGGGGACTAGTGGAAGTTGGAGTGCGTCGAGAATCGGAGGATCACGGATCCAAAGGGCATATACATTTTGACATTAGAAATCCTGAAAACCCGACAAAAAGAAACAATATAAGGCTGCGGTCTCGTGAGCACGGTCGTGTGGACCAGGGCATAGCCAGGAGGGGATAAGGTCGGAAGAGAGCTCATCGAAGATTGGAGAAACAAGGGCATAGGAACCCTCGACATTAGAAAGGAAAAAACCCTGAAAACTTGAAGTTGTCATCCGGAAAAGACCACGGTTAGGTGTAGAGATCCGTATAGGCGAATGAAAGACCCGTTGCTCAGGGTTGGCATGATGCTGATGCAAGCTTCGAGGAGTTCTCATTGTTGAGAACTAAACGAAAAAGTTTGATCTAGGTAGTGGGTATGTTACAAAGTGGTATTAGAGCATGGTTACAACACTCGGCCTGATTGGGCTCATGCACGAGTAGTGCATAAACTCCATTCGAAGCACCCCTACGAGGAGTAACCCCCTAACTTGACTCTTTGGTCCAGGATTAAAAAATTGGAAAATGAGAACCCGATTGTGTATGCGTGAGAAAGAGTTATGAATTTATGCGCAAATTATAAAAATGAATTTAACTCTTGACTAATAACCAGCGTTTGTCTTTTCACTCAAGCGGACGATCAACTGCAGGAATCTACAGACGTAGAGTATGGTGACTCACCAAGAGGTGGGAGAAGGCTCCCACAACAGAGACGAAAGAAGAGCAATAGGAACCCCTCCAGACCTAGCTAAGACTGTGAGGAGTCTCATGGTCGAATTGCAAAGCTGCAAGGCCGATAATGAAAGGATGATGAAGGAACAAGAAAAGAAAACTGAAATTAATGCAGTTCTATTGTAGAGCTTATCCGACCTACAGCAACAAATGCAGCATGAACCTGAGATGCAGAATCATGGTCGTGTCAGTGGCCATACTAAGAGAAGCACATCAAGAAAGGTCCACCCCAGAGGTAAAGGACCAGTGTCAGACGATTCCACTGAGAAGGAAGCTAGTGATTCAGAAGGCTCTTCCAACAACAGGACCAGTCCCTATTCTCGTAGAAAACAGAAGAAGCAAAAGACTTCCAAGAGTCATAAATTTGAAGAATTCAAGAAGGCCAAACCTCCCTCCTTCGACGGTGAGATAAATAAGGGAGAGGAAGTCGAGGCCTGGCTACTTGGACTGAAGAAATACTTCAGAGTCCATGACTTTTCAGAGAACTTGAAGGCCTGAGTGGCCACTTTCAATCTGAACGGAAAGGCTTCCATCTGGTGGGAAGACCTTAAGAATATGAAAGGGGCCCGCGAGGAGGACCTGTCTTGGAAACAGTTTGAGAAGTACTTCCGGAAGAAGTATTTGTCGGAAAGGTATTTCGACGAGAAGGCTAAAGAGTTTTATGAACTCAACCTGGGACAACTTACTATGGAGGAATATGTCAACAAATTCCTTGACTTACTGAGATATGTACCCTACATCAAAGCAGAGAAGGAGAAGGCACAACGCTTCATCAGTGGGATACCCAAAGAATACCGGAACCGAATCGAATTCGATGAGCCAAAGACCTTAGAAGACACTATACGAAAGGAAACATATTGTCATGAACAATATGGACATCCGGCAGAGTCTCGTGGAGAATGGAGACCGAAGACGGGTTCAAGATTTCAGAAAAAGGGGAGCAAATCGTCGGGATTTAAAAACTAAAAAAAGAACCCCAAAATGAATTTCCCAACTCGAAGTGTACTCCAGCAGAACTTTCCCTCGGGGGATGGAAATAAAAATTCTGGACCTATATCAGTGAAGAATAACAACCCAAAGAAAGAACCTCTGAAATGATGGGATTGCGGAGGAGAGTATCTCCGGAGAGACTATCCACACCGACAATAGAACAGTCAAAAAATTTATAACATCTAGGAAGCCACCACAGTCAAGGATGTGGCAAGAAGTGTGTCGCAGATTTATGCAGCCTTGAATAATAACCAAGCTAACCACCAAGATTCAGTGGTGGAAATAGAAGGTACAATTTTCAACCATCTGGTGTTTGTTTTGATTGACCTTGGTTCAAATTTGAGTTATATATCGCCTAGAGCTATTGATAATTGTAAACTACATCCATAGAAGCAAACTAAACCATGGTTGGTACAGTTAGCCACTGGCACCAAAAGAAAGGTAGTAGAGGTCATAGCAGCTTGCCAATTAAGGCTGGGTGAATTTCCCACCCAAGCAACCCTTAATGTATTACCCCTGGGATCATATGACCTGTTGATTGGTATGGACTGGCTAGCTTCCCATAAAGCCAAATTGGACTGTTACCATAAAACCTTAGAATGTGTGAGAAAATAAGGAAAAAGGATAACCCTTCAAGGGATACGAAAACCGGTCTCGGTGAGGCAAATATCAGCCCTGCAAATGAGAAAGTATTGTCGAAAGGGATGTCCCCTATATGCAATACAGGTGCTAAAAACAATCGAAGGCACTAAACCCATCCCTGATGATCACCCTATACTGAGAGAATGCAGAGATGTGTTTCCGGAAGAGGTACTGGGTCTACCTCCGAGAAGAGACATTGACTTCTCGATAGAACTTGCTCCAAGAGCGGTGTCGGTGTCTAGGACACCCTACCGAATGAGTACACCTGAGTTAGTGGAACTCAAATTGCAATTGAAAGAAATGATGGATAAGGATTATATTCGACCCAGCGTGTCCCCATGGGGAGCACTAGTCCTGTTTGTGAAAAATAAAGATGGCACCCTTAGACTGTGCATAGATTACAGACAACTTAATAAAGTAACCATAAAGAACAAATACCCCTTGCCCAGGATCGATGATCTATTCGATCAGTTGGGAGGTGCGTCTATTTTCTCAAAGATTGACTTGAGGTCAGGATACCATCAAGTCTAAATCAAGGGTGAAGACATCCGTAAGACCGCTTTCCGGACACGGTATGGTCATTATGAGTTTGAGGTAGTACCATTTGGGTTAACTAACGCCCCTGCTACC
>SNQJ01S0156261.1:14525-32807 GCA_010110895.2 Picea sitchensis | reverse complement strand
AGGGAGTTGTAGCTTCCATCTAGTTGCAGCCAGAGAAACCAGGGTGGCAGGGTGGTGCAAGGGAGAACTGTTGTTCTCTGTTATACAGGTTGGTGCCTGTGTGACTGGAAGTTGGTGGTTCCATCTAGTTGGTGTTGGAACACTTAGGGAGTTGGTGCTTCCTTCTAGTGGGTGCTAGATAAACCAGGGAGTTGGTGCTTCCTTCTGGTGGGTGACAGAGAAAATAGAGAGTTGGTGCTCTCAACAAGTTGCAACTTGCAAAATAGAGGTAGTAGCCTCACAATGAGATGGAGCTCATATGTATGATAATGTACAGAATGTAAAGATTACTTATCATATAAATAAGAAGAGGTTTTTACCCTTTATGAGTTTCCTCAGGAAATATCTGTCTCTGTATATTTCATATGTGAAAATGATGCTGAATGTTCTATTGCTTTATTTCATTATTGTGATTGTCATGAAGTGCTCTGCAAAGAATTTAAAATGAGCATTATTGTTTAAGCACGGTAACAACTGATTCACCCCCCTCCCTCTCAATTGTCCAACACAAAGAAGTGATGGGATGAGAAATATTAGAGAACCCTACTATGAATCTTCTGTAGTAAATAACTAATCCCATAGAAGATATGACTTCTGACACATATATGGGTGTTGGTCATCCTCTAATGACTTCAATATTGTTGGCACAGGGTCATACCCAGGGTTCAACAGTTCAACATCACACCAACAAAATCCTAACTATCGGCCCTTTCGGCAACAACTGTGAAGCAAATGATGTCTCACCCGAGGTAGAGGCAGAGGGGTTGCAGGACTCAGGTGTCTACAACCTAGCTGGGACACAGATTTGTGATTACAACACTTAATAGAGAATTTATCGAATACCATGCATTATTTCATAAATGCATTCACATCGCAGATTAAACCCTAGATACAGAAAAACACAGTAGCAACTAAGATCAAGTACTTTTCCTCACTTAGCACATAATTTATTGGATCATATCTAGCATTCAACTATCATAAATCATTACACATCACATATCTATCTATCATATATCAATATCAGTGCACTAAGTAGATAAATACATAAACAATATGAACAACATTGCACAGAGCACATCAACACAGGATATACGTGGTTCACCCCAGTGTGGGGCTACATACACCAACTTCTTCTTCTTCTTTATTAGTCTTCAAGCTTATGATATTCCTCTCCTCCTATGCATAAAGCCACAGATCCAACCCATCCAAGGGATAGGAGATCTACATGCACCTCGCCAAATCCTCCTTCCCTGAATTAGGTCAGGGCACAAAACCTTACACAGTCTGTACACAAAGTCTCTTACAATCACTTTCACTTAGCTCTGCAAGTCTTAACATACTCTAGTCATGCACTAAGCCCATGACCTCAAACTTGACACCTACTTACATCACCTAGCTACTTATTTATACATTACAAAAGGCCTAAACATGGGTAAACCCATGGGACGACATCACATACCCATTACATAAAACCTAACATCCCAAAAATCTCGTAAAAAATGGGTGAGATCCCACGATCTCTACTTTGCCTGGGTGCTCCGTCTTTGAAAAACCTGTCGAAGTCCCAAAAATGGTCAAAAATGACCAACGTTTCCTCAAAACTTGGTCAAGGGCTAGCAGGCCCCCAACACTCACCTATGACTTGTTCCGAGTCACTCCGATCTGGGAAACTCTGCTTTGAAGGCCTCAAGCTTAGCTCGAGATTCCTCAACTTGTTGCTTTTCTAGAGCCTCTTGCTCGATGAACTCCTGAAGTATTTTCTTGGTGATAGACCCTTCCATGCATTGTTCTACTATCATGACCATCTGTTCCAATTGTGAGCCTTGTCCCTCGATCTCTTTGAAAAGTGTGCAGGCTTCATCCTACATCGGCTGGAGTCTCTATGTCACTTCCATAACCTTTCTCTGAATGGAAGTAACCTTCTACTAGAATGCACACTACTCCTGTGACCTCTTCATCTTCTCAATTGCAGTCAGCAGTTTCATGTGTTCTTGTACGGTGGACACCTGTTGCTTTGCCTCCTAGAGCCGTGCTTCCAATATCCTCAGCTCCAGTCCTCTACAAGGCGCTCATAGGTCTGCACACTTTGATCAATCAATTGTTTACATTATGAGGCTAATGCCTTGATTCTTTCTACTATGCTCATGACAACTTCTTCCCTTTGATCCCTCACTTATTGTGGAGTGCTCGACATTGCTTGAAGTTCTAATTCTACTACTCTTTCTTGAAGCTATTGAATGGCCTCAACGAGCTTCCCCACTTGCATCTCTGTTGACTCTGGTTCCTTCTATACCAAGGTTAACATAGAGCAGAGTGATCTATTCACTACCTCTTTAACCCCAATCTGCTCCGTGAGCAATTGGTCTTTCTCTTTCTGGATTTTCTCTTTGTCCTCTTCGAACATCTCCCTAAGTTCATCTTTCTCTTTCTATGCAACTCAAAGTTTCTCTAGGAACTCCTCCTTTTCTTGATTTAAGGCCTATGTGGCCTGTTCCTTTTCCTCTTGGGATCGACGAAGTCAAACCTCTATCGTATCTAATAAACTTCGCAACTCGGTGGGCTCATCCCACAATTCTACATTTTCTACTGAGGATGGTGCAGTAGGCACTACGTGGCTCGACTGGATATCTTGCTAGATGTATTTGAGCTCTTTCTCTATTCTATCATACATCGACTCCTTCTTTGCCCCATGTTTTTGCAATTTCTCTTCTGAAGCATCTTCTACAGCTATGATGATGAGATCAAGGTCATCCACTGTGAGCACATTCTTCAACTGAGGCTTGTTGGTGCGATCCTTCTTTCTTTCTGAAGGTTTCTCCAGGGAAACCTTCCTCTTTTGCGATGCTTCTGCTATGGTGAGGGTATCCTTTGGTGGTGTAGATTCTCCTTTGTCCTTATTTTCTCCTTCTTCCCCTCCTTCCTCTTCTGCGATGCTTCTACTATGGTGAGGGGATCCTTCAGTGGTGTAGCTTTTCCTTTGTTATGCTTTTCTCCTTCTTCCCCTTCTTCCTGTTGGTTCACTTCGTCTCCTCCTCCTCCTCCTGTAGGTGATTCAGGCATAGTTTCCTATGATGCGTTGTCCTTCTCATCAATTTCTATGTCTTGGACTTCGCCCTTTTTCTTATTTTTCTTGGTGTTTCTCTATCCATCGTGTTCAATTCGAGTGACTAATGGGCTTCCAATGATATCGAGGTCAGAGAGTTATGCATCCTACACTAGTACAAGAAATCTTGATGGCCATTCCTTAGTTATCTCTTCCATGTATTCCTCAGTCAACTTATAGTAAGACTATAGATCCTCCTTATTTTCATCCCCGCACGTGGTGATGTAGATGAAGTGTCAGTCTACACAGAACTTCTCTAGTGGCCTGTATCAATGGAGTGTATTTGGGGTCATCCATGGAAAGGATTCAATGCCGCACTTCAGCTATAGGTAATAATTATGGAAGGAAACATTCGACTGCCACTACTTCAACATATCATTCTTATACCACAAGGTAGAGAACCTCGCGACCAACGGTTCTGATGACTCAACTTTAGGGAATGTTGCTCCTTCTGGCATCTGCCAAGCAATAAATGCAATGAGCACCAGTAACCAACTGAAGTGGAATTTGTATCCTTGGTCCTGCGCTTCACGATATTCCTTCTCCAACTCATTTACGAGGTAACTCACCCAGTTCATCTGCCCTTCGACACACTTCCCTGTGAGGTCGACTAGGAATCCTGTGACCTGTGTTGGTCAGTTCTTTTTGACAAGCTTGCCAGCGATCGGCTGAAAATCTAGACGCACTGCACCATCCTGGATGGAGGCTACCTTGTAGCCTCACTTTCCCTTCTCTACATCACCGTAGGATTCCTTTCTTCATTGTGCCATGAAGCGATCTAACGTCTTCCCTAGGTAGAACTGGTGAGGGTCCGGTCCCTGCATGCTTAGTCTAGTGATTAGATGGATTAGCGCTAGATCCACAATAACACGCCTGTCAAGCCACAAATACCCTTCCATGGTAGCATGACAGGAGGCATTTAATGCAAGCGTTAATCTCTTGATGTCGGTTGATGTGGGGGATATTCATTACGTTCAATATCATGGAGAACGCGAGCTCCTTAATCCATGACTGGGGAAATATCTTGGGCTTCTTCCCAGTTGTCTTAATTAGGTACCTATGCGGTGCAATAATTGCATAGTTATTTCGATCTTCGAGGTTAAATTCGCTGATCTTGAGAGATGGGATCAGTCCCAACTGGGGTCGAACTACGTGTATCCCCTTTGGGAGGTACGCAGTGATGATCATGTACTCAAAGTCATGCAGGACACTTCCATGATTCACCGCGCTAGTCAAAGGTGGGATGTATTCTGGAAAGACCGACGGGATCTTCTTCATGTTAGCCAGATCATCGCGGTGCTTGCTTCTTTTCTTAGTAGCGCAACTAGAACTCCATCTAGTCGATGGGGATGCTTGCAATCTTCTAGTCGATGATGACTATATTCCTAAAGACATGCCTTTCTCAGTCATGATATCCACAAGAATTTCCTCCACCGACTTCTCTACTGTGCTACATTCACCCAAAATTCACAATTGTAATAAAACAAATCGGGTAGGCGAACAGACAATCAAGGTAATCAAATAAGTGGAAAGGTCTATACAACAGAGTGCGGTATGCAATCAATTCTCTGTTAGCGTGGATATCTCATTTTTCAAAAATTGGTCCCAGCGCAACATCCGATGAGTTAAATAAAAAACGTCATAACAGATTCCTACAATGGGTATGAATACGTCCATCAATGCACATCCATCCATTATGGCATGGTCTCAACGGCCCAATGGTGATATTTCTGTCAATAACTGCATTTCTAGCCATTTTGGAGTGTCGTTCTAACGGTTGGGATGCCTCCAAAAATCATATAGCTTCATCGTGGTGAAGTCCCATTCTATGCGGTTTTGCTATTACAATGAGGTTCAAGTTCTGCAAGGCTTCTTTCTGTGAAGTCTTTTTTGGGACTTCCCATAGTTTTTCTAATTTTTCTTTCTTCTTACTGATCTTTCTGGCCTTCTTTCCTGTAATTTGAGTCTCTGGATTCATCTTTCCTTTCTTATTATTTTCTTCCCTTAGCGTAGTAACTTCTCACTGCTAAGGGTCTTCCAAAGGTTTCAAGGGTAATAGCTATTCTCTTACTATTTCTAGGGTGAATTGACTTCTTTCCTGTATGGACAGGTTCTTTAAACTTTCTTGTGTTCTTCCAGTTTTGATAGCTAGTTCTCTGGTCCTTTGTTGCTTCAACTTATTCTCTTGTTCTTCTATTAGTCGCTTTATTTTTCTAGTCATGAAGTCTCTTAATTCTTGATTTTTCTATTCTCTGGCTTTCTCCTCTACTTTCCTTCGGATCTGATCTTTCTCAATCCAGGTCTTTCCTAACAAAAGTGCAAAAGAAGTGTTGTTCTCAACAAACTTAATGACTTCAAATTATTCTTCGGGCGATGTTCCATGGGAAATCATAGGCACATTAGTAACTCTTCCACATAGTGTTATCATGTTTCCTTTAAACAAACCTATCTTTCCCAATGAAGGTACTATAGAAGGATTTCCCAAAATTTCCCAGGTGATTTTGGCATAATATTCACCTCTGTGTACTCATCCAAGACAAAGTCTATGTCAAAGTCTCCTATTCTTTTTTCTATGCGCTACTTCTCTTTGAATATCTTTAGTAAACTGATGTCTCTATGATCATTCAATGTTTCTTTCAGCTATAATAACATAGTCTCTGATTCTTTCTAGTTTTATAACATATCCTCAGTCCTTTGACCTCCTTCATAGTTTTCTTTTCATGCGTTCATATTTTCAACTTTGGAAATCATTCTAGGGAAATCCTCAACTCTATGACCAATAGATTTACAACAGAGACAAACAAGACCTATACCAGGACATTCCTTAGAAAGATGTCCCGGTCTTCTACAATTATAACACAATGTCAATCCTCTCTTTCTTTTAAATGATCCCCAACCCTTCCTATGCTGCGCACTGGGGTCGCAGTGATGGACCTGCAATCTGCAAAAATTCTTTCTAGGTTCCTGCATCCACTTGTTAGTCCAAAAATTCTTTCTATGCATAGGAATAACATATCTTTCACTATCTCTATCAAATCTATTTAGATTGACGTGTTCTTCTAGTCGTGCCCTAGTTTTCAGACTAGGAAAAAATCTATCAAACATACCTAGATTCATACTTTCGAAGAAAATTTTTCCGCTTATCTTACCTTTAGCAGAGCACAAAGCTTTCAGATCTTACCTCTTTTCTTCAGATCTGGTTCCTTTCTTAGCATATATATTTGGAATTTAAGTAGAATACTACACACTACTGCAACAGATCTACACACATATCTTTCTCTTTTCTTCAGTTCCCAACAATCATAGTTTTAGGTCCCAACAATAGAACCATTTGTTGGCACAAGGGCATACCTAGGGTTCAATGCTTCAACAATGCACCAACAAAACCCTAAATACCGACCCTTTCGACAACACCTACAAAGCATATGAAGTCTCACCTGAGGTAGAGGCAGGGGGGGTTGCAGGACTCAGGTGTCTACAACCTAGTTGGGACACATATCTTTGATTACAACACTTAATAGAGCATTTAGCCAATACCATGCATTAGTTCATAAATCCATTCACATTGCATATTAAACCCTAGATACAGAACAATGCAATAGAAACTAAGATCAAGTACATTTCATCACTTAACATATAGTTATTGGATCATATCTAGAATTCAACTATGATAAAGAACTAAGCATCCAAATATCTATCTATCATATATCAATATCAATGCACTAAGCAGATAAATACGTAAACAATATGAATAACATTGCTCAAATCACATCAACATAGGATATACGTGGTTCACCCCAGTGTGGGGCTACATCCACCAACTTCTTATTCTTCTTTATTAGTCTTCAATATTATGATATTCCTCTGCTCCTGTGCATAAATCCATAGAGCCAAACCCTCCAAGGGACAAGAGATCTGTGCACGCCTTGCCAAATCCTCCTTCCCCGAATTAGGTTAGGGAATAAAACCTTACATAGTCTATGCACAAAGTCTCTTACAATCACTTGCACTTAGCTTTGCAAGTCTTAACATACACTGTTCATGCACTAAGCCCATGAAATCAAACTTGACACCTACTTACATCGTCTAACTGCTTATTTATACATTACAAAAAGGCCTAAACATGGGTAAACCCATGGGCTTACATCCAATACCCATTACATAAACCCTAACAACCCAAAAATCCCATAAAAATGGGTGAGATCTCGCAATCTCTGCTTTGCCTGGGTGCTCCGTCTTTGACCAGCTTATTGAAGTCCCAAAAATGGTCAAACATGACCAACATTTCCTCAAAACTTAGTCAAGGGACAACAAATCTTCTCTGGATCTACTTCTATGCCCTACTCTGAAATAATGTGTCCCAAGTAATGGATTTGCATTTGATTAAAAAAACACTTACTCAACTTGGAATACAACTGATGTTCTCTCAGCACTTGCAATACCAGTCTTAAGTGATGTTATTGCTCCTCTTTAGACTTGGAATAGACAAGTATGTCATCCAATAATACTGTGACAAACTTATCCAAATAATTTCCGAATATGCCATTCATTAAACATATAAATAAAGTTGGTGCATTGGTCAGTACAAATGGCACCACTACAAATTCATAATGCCCATACTTAGTTCTAAAGGCTGTCTTATGAATGTCTTCTTCCTTGATCCTTGATGGTATCCTGACCTCAGGTCAATCTTTGAAAATATATTTTCTCCTCTTTGCTGATCAAAGAGGTCATCAATTTTGGGTAGAGGATACTTTTTATTTATAGTATACTTATTCAGTTGTCGAAAGTCAATACACAACCTCAAGGTTCCATCCTTATTTTTGAAAAAATGTACTGGTGCTCCCCCAAGTGAACCACTTGGACGTATGTACCGTTTCTTCAACAATTCCTCCAACTACATTTGTAATTCCTTTAACTCTGGTGTGCTAATTTTGTAAGGTGTTTTTGACACCGGGGAAACTCCTGGCACTAAATCAATTGAGAAATATATATCCCTTCTTGGTGGCAACCCTGGTATTTCTTGGAATACATCTTCAAATTCTTGTAGTACCGATAAATATTCAAGGCTTGGCCCCTTTGTATTTCCTGGATCTTCCACATGAGATGCATACAATTGACATCTTTTTCTATCACATCTCTTCAACTGTAAGGATGAAATATTCCTTATAGATATGGGTCTTGTAACTCCTTTCACAGTGTTCTATTTTCCATCTCCATCAAGTGAGGTAAATGTCTTGCTATGACAATCTAGGAAAACATGATGCTTGTCCAACAAATCCATTCCAATTAGAATGTCATAAGACCCCAAGGGTATGATATTCATATCAACACTATTATTCACACCATTAAGACTTATGGAAAAAATTCTGACCATATCATGGACTCTCCTTTTGGTTCCAGTGGCTAACTGAACCAAACTTGATTTTCAAAGTGTTGGAGGCAGGACAAAGCAGAAAAGCAAGGTGATTTTGGGAAATAAAGCATGCATGAGGAAAGTGACATCTGGAAGGAAGAAAAACATGCGTGCATGAAGGGAAGACCTAAATATGTTAGGGTTAGGGTTTTTGCAGCGTATTGTAATGGCTGAAGAGACAGAAACATATAAATATAGATATCGAGGTATCATAGAGGTTCGGTTCAGGGTATTATCAGGTTTAGATAGTTATCTATGAGTTGTTGTGATATGTAATATTTTTTTGTATGATCTATTTTGTAAGCTTTTGAGTTAGAGAGGAAAGAGGAGGGTAGATCTTGAGGGTTATATCATAGGCTAGGGAGCCTGGTACGATCTAGTCTGCCTCGTATAGATCTTACCCAAGTGGGAATAATTGTAAGCGTGCGACGCCATAACAACAGAGCGACTATAATAAAATAGATAAGAGCCAAATATTTGTGGACGTAGCCCAGGAGGAGGTGAACCATGGTAACATCTATGTTATGTGATGAATTCATGCATATCTTTGTTGTCTTTAGTAGTTATTGTTATGTTTAATGAATGAGTTTCTATATTTCTTGCTTATTCACAAATGACGTTATATTGTGGTTACAAATTATTTTAACATTTCAATATATAGTTCTCATATCTCACACTCAATCCTAGGCTATAAACAAATGAGTCTTACAACCACCCATTAAAGCTATCTCGGGTGAGACTGCGCAACACATTTTGTGTGTTGTGTTGCCTTCTAGTTTTCCAGAAGGGTCAATAATTTTAGAGGCTTTGTTGGAAACCTGAACAAACATGAACCCTAGGTCAATACAAACTCAAAAAGAAAAAAATAACTCAGCCAACAAATGGTTTCGTTTCCATTGGTAGGAACAAGAGAGGATTGAGTAGATGTGATAGGTTGAGCAAGAGAAGAATAAAGAAAAGAAGAAAGCAATGAGCTACTAGAAGGGGATATTGAGACCATGGAATCCCACAAAAGCAAAGATTGAAATATGGTTAAGAACCAAAGAGATGAAGTTTTCACAAAAAGACAACATAAACCCTAGAATAACACCCCACAAATATCTTGAGAAATACGTGTTTACTGATCTGCACGAAGTCGTTTTCTGTGATTTTCCACACTTATTGCAGTAGTGGATACTAAGGTTAAAGGATAACCACACAAAAAACTAGATTCAACATTTGGAGTGGACCCAAGTACAGATTCAGTAGTTACAACAGGTGAACAACAATTTCACCTGCACAGTAGATTTTTGTCTTGACAGTATTGTGGCAGGTTTTATAACAGAGTTTGCAGTCGACACAATGAAGTCGTATAGTGTAGTGGAGAAAGAGTTTCTATAAGGACCATGAGGAAGGTACATTAGATTACTGTATACATCTATTAACATACTGCTATATAACAAAGGTGTAATGACAATGGAATTAGACAACTAAAATTTCCTTGCATTCATGGGGGAAGGGGGGGAAGAAATGACAGATAAAGGAGAAATGGAATGAGGAAAGGATAAGGGAAAGAAGGAGGAACCCTTGGACCTGATTATGATGGATGACGACCAGATCAAGCGGATCATGGCGACAACTAGAAATACATGTAGCGGAGTACCTTACCAATAAAAGGTGAATACCAAGAAGAGAGCTGTAGCCATGAGGGAAGGCTTGGCGAGTGACGAGGAAGAGGTAAAGAATCTCCAGGATGTGGATAATATTGAGGAAATCCTGCGTGCAACATATGAGAGGAAGACGAGAGGGCCAAGAGTGGGAAGAGAAGGCAACAATCCTATCCATATTAATGTTAGTGTGGAACCCATAAATCCATGTGTGACGAATACACCAAAGAAAACACCACCATTTAGACAACCTAAGTTCAAAATCAATCAGACAATAGTAAGTACATCTACACAGGGAACAACAACTGGAGGAGCCAGTTCAAGAAAGACTAGTCAAGTATCTACATCGTGCGGAGGTAGTGGTTCAACATTTAGAATGGCAGGACATGATCCCACCATCAGGTTACCAGAATTTAAAGAAGAAACGTCAGAGTACCCAAAAAAACATTTGTTCATACGTGAGAAGATTTGGGAAGCAAAACATATTACAGACAAAGACACTAAATTGGCACAACTAGCAATTACACTAAGGGATCACACAATGGATTGGTATATGAGTTTAGCTACAAAGAATCCACCAGGGACAACCACAACAATTGCAGACATCAATAATCTATTGATAAATGAGTTCCATAAGCTGATCTCAGAGGATCAATACACGAATGAGATGATAGAAATCTGAAAGAAACCAGGAGAGTCCATATGGAAGATTGATCATAGATTCAAGTGACTGAAGGGAAAGTTAAAATATATCATGAATGATATGAAACATTGACATTTATTTTTCAATTCATTACTCCCAGACTTAAAATATCCACTACGACAAAAAAAGTTTCAAACGCAAGCAGAGGCTCTGTAGGAAACCCTGCAACTAGAAGAAAACCAATATCAACAAAAAATCCAACTATTGAGGAACTAAAGAAGGATTTGAAGAACTTAACATTTCAACTCAACCAGAAAAAGAATAAGGATAAACATGAAGTCGTTTGGTGTACTACATGCATAACATAAGGACACCATAAGAATGAATGTCCAACATTCGCTCAGTATATGGCTGCATGAATGCCAAATCCATTACCAACTTGAGGATTATGGTGAAATATCTGCAAGAAACTGGGTCATGATCCTTATTACCACATGATTATGCAAAAATACCAGACAGTCCCAAAGAGTTCATATTTCACCTTTTGCAAGTCAGTAGGCCATGATGACAAAGATTGTAGAACTATGGAGTTGATGCAAGAAAGGACATCAAATGCATATAGAGTGCAGGAAGAAATGATGACTCAGTAAGATGCACCACAGTTTAATCAAGTTCCAACTCCATACAACACTGCGCAGTAGCAGTATAATATTGCACAACAACCATATAGTAACACACAACCATTGTATAACAAAACACAATTGCAGTACAATACCACGTAGTATAATCAAGTGCCTCAGTATAACACTTTGAAAAGAGATCAAGTAGAATACAGAGGTGGAGGACGAGCAAGAGGAGGTTTTAGATGAGGTAGAGGACCGATGGTATGTCAAAACTGTCAACAACCAGGACATTATGCAAGAGAATGTTCGCTTCCACCAATGAATTGTATGTATTGTCATGCATCAGAACATGATATGGAAGAATGTTCAACACTATTAGTAAAGATTCAGGAAAAGAGGAACCAGAACAACTAGAATGTTCAGTGGATTTCAGCCGAAGCAAGGGATGACAGACGAAACATCAACATAATTAGCTGTGGAGGAGAGAAAACAAGAAATGACGCATTTTGATAAGAGCCAATACAAAACTAGTGGGTACAGAAGAAAACTGAACCAAGGAAGCAATTCGATGCACAAAAGGAGAAGGAGATATTTAAGCAAGAAAGACAAGAATTTTAGAAAGAAGACATGGCGTTGACTTCAACTGCACAACAAAGCAAGGAAGCACTAGAGTACATGATGCCTCCATTATTGGATGATACCAACGATATGCAATCCATGGGAAAAGTAAGTATAATCAAAGGCTTCTTGAAATCATGTGTGAAAGTATTAAATGATACATCATCTGTGAAAATATTGCAAAACATATTTGAAAAATGTAGTATAGAGACGGAAGGCAAACTAGAACAAAAGACATCCAATCACCTACATACCAGGAGAAGAACAAGTAGGGAGTTCAGACTAAATGCAAACATTGGAGACTTCAATATGGGAGACATCATATTGGATCTAGGATATGAAGTTAATGTATTACCAAAGAAGACATGGAAATGCATGGGAGATCCCACACTAGGATACTCACCTATCCAATTGAAACTAGCAAACCAAGACAGAGTCCTACCAATCAGTAGACTAAAAGGAGTGACAATAGACCTAGATGGTTTGCACACTAAAACAGATTTTGAAGTCATTGAAATAGTGGACGACACAACACCATATCCAACGTTTCTTGGTCCGGATTGGGTGTTTGACAACTAGGCCATAATCAACTTGAAGATAAGGAAAATTACATTCGAGTCAGGGGAATATAGGGTCATTGCGCCATTAGAACCATCATAAGGGGAAAGGTTTGTCTAATCTACATGCTTAGAATTAGAGGAAATCATCCAGTTGTATAGAACAACTGTGTGCAGTGAGGATTACATAAACCCAACTGCAGATGGAATGCTCAGTTGGCAGAGCATTACTTCATGTGCAACATAATCAAACACCGGTCTAGAAAAATGGAAACAAAGTCTACACGAAGTATCCACGAGAATATGTGCATGAATAGACCATGAAGTAAGATGGGTAGGCACAAAGATAAGGGAACCACCCAGGTTCCACGGAATAAACGATTTGGAAACATTCTTGAAACAGTATGAAGACAAAGTCTTGGAGAACCAGAGACTATTAGCACTTGATATATCACTCAATGCCACACCTGCAAGATGGTGGGGCACACACAAAGAGACAATCATAGATTGGTACCAATGTAAGCTATTACTGTGCATAAGGTTCGACATAGAGCATAACGACAACAAGAAACAAAAGTAAGATGGACAAGGGGCACCAATAGAACACTTGGAGAAGTGCATAACGCTGTGAAAAATGACACCCCTAGAGGATTGGCCTCATCATTTCATACACACCCTAGTGGACATACCAGCGAACTAGTACATGGACTAGGAATTGCGCAAGGGAACTGCGACCTAGATGATATTGCAACAGAATTTTACAGTAAATTTTCATTTGAACATGAAAAACCCAACATAGATGCAATCCTTAAACATATAAGAGGAGTGATATTCATCAAGGGACTAGAAGTTGAACTCATAACATAAGAACAAAAATGAAATAAACAGACAGTTAAGGAATTATTGTCATGTTACCATGTACAAGAGGAAGCACCAGATGAAGATGATCCATGTGATATTCGGATTGAAGAAGTAGAAGGTGAAATATGAGTGGAGGGCCCACCGATATAATCAAAATTTATTGCTGCGCCGATCAAGGTAAAGAAAGTTAACATTGGGATAGTTGAGAACCCTAAAATGGCCAGTATTGGATATTACTGGGATGAACAAACAGTAGAAAGCATAATAGAGTTACTGCACAAGTACGACATGTTTCCCACAACATTTACAGAGATGAAGGGTATATCCGGAGAGCTAGGAGAAATGAAGATACCACTCAGACCTGAAGCAATATTGATCAGAAAATGACCATACAGACTGAATCCAATATATAAGAAGAAAGTTAAAGCTGAGATCGATAGGATGCTTGAAGATGGAATCATAGAACCGGTCAAAGAATCATAATGGATAAGCCTGATGGTAATGCAGGACAAGAAATAAGGAGGGATAAGGATATGCGTCAACTTGAGGAAATTGAACGATGCATGCCTATATGATCCATTCCCTACACCCTTCACAGATGAAGGGTTAGAGAACGTATGAGGACATAAATCTTACTCATTTAATGATGGATTCTTAGGCTACCATCAGGTAAAGATACCATAGGAAGATAGATACAAGACCACCTTTGTGACATAATGTTGATCCTACCAATACACAATCATTCCATTTGGACTGAAGAATGCACCAACAATATTTTCCAGAGTAGTCATCGCCGCGTTTAAAGAATTCATCCACCAGTTCCTAGAGGTATACTTGGACGATTTGATAGTATATAGTTTGTTGAAAGACTATCTAGAAGTTTTACGGTTGATGTTAGAAATATGTAGGAAGTGCTAGATATCCTTGAACATAAAGAAATGCATATTTAGAACAATGTTTGGGATACTATTGGGCCATATAGTATGAAAACAAGATTTATTAGTATATCCTTCAAAGATTGCAGTAATTGTTAACTTACCACCACCAAAAACAATTCGTCAGCTAAGAGAGACATTGGGACACATGGGATACTATAGAAATTTCATCAAAGCATACGCGCAGATTACTGCACCAATGGAGAAACTGTTAAGAAAGGATACAAATTTTCAGTGGAATGACGAGTGTCAACACAGTCTGATTACCCTGAAGGAAAATATAGTCACTGCACCAATATTAGTATTCCGAGACTGGGAGAAGACATTCCACATGTGTGTATATGCATCGACCATTGCACTTGGAGCTATCTTTGCAAATCCAGGAGTGGGGAACTTGGATCACCCGATAACATTTGCAAGAAAAAAATATCAGAATTGGAGCAGAACTATAACACTACAGAGAGAGAAGGCATAGCTATGGTCTATGCACTACAAAATTTCTGACATTACTTATTGGGGAAACACTTTAATATGTTCACAGATCACTCAACCTTGAAATACCTAGTCAACAAGCCAGTGTTGGGGGGGAGAATCTGTTGATGGTTACTACTGTTTCAATAATTTGACTTTGAAGCAATCATCAAGCCAGGAAAACTGAATGCAAGACCTGACCACCTCTCAAGGGTCACAAATGGAGAAGAACCTATGAATTTAGAAGACAAATTTTCAGATGCATATCTATTTTCAGTTCAGATCACTGATGATTAATTTATAGATATCATTCAGTACCTGAGCACATATACTGCACCACAAGAATATAACAACACGCAGAACAAAAATCTGGTAGTCCGTGTTGCAGACTATCAATGGATCGCTGAACACTTATAAAAAATGGGCACAGATAGAATCTTGTGAAGGTACGTGTTAGAACATGAAAGACCAAGAATATTATCTGAATACCATGAGGGAATATCAGGAGGGAATTATGTAAACAAATCTACCCCACATAAGGTATTACGCTTAGGACTATGGTGGCCGACCATTCAGCGAGACTCAAAGGAGTACTATCAAAGATGCGATGTCTGTCAAAGGGTAGGTAAACCCAAAAGAATGGAGGAGATGCCATTATGACCACAAGTAACATTGCAGGTGTTTGATAAGTGGACAATATACTTCGTGGGACCAATCAACCCACCAACAAAAAGAACAAGAGCTAGGTACATTATCACTGCAACAAAGTACCTAACAAGATGGGTAGAAGCTGCACCGGTGAAGGATTGTAGCGCAGAAACAACAAAACACTTTTTGTTTGAACAAGTAATCACTTTATTTGGGTGCCCAAGATTTTTGATGAGCGACCAAGGCATGCACTTCATAAACAACACCATCAGCGCCATGACTAAAGAGTTTGAAGTCCATCATCAGAAGAGCACACCATATCACTCACATGCAAATGAGACAGTGGAAGCATTTAAAAAAATCCTAGAAAATGCACTGACAAAGATCTGTAATGTCAACAGGGATGACTAGGACCTCAAATTAATAGAATTACTATGGGCCTACAAGACTACGTGAAAAACATTGACAGGGCACATGCCATTTAAACTAGTCTATGGCCAAGAAGTAGTGGTGCCATTAGAAGTTTTAGTACCAAGCTTGCGTGTAGCAGCAATCACATATATGACAGAATTAGGCACAGTACAAGAGTGACTAAATTATTTAATGACCATGGAGGAATATCAGATCCTTGTAGGATTCCACTAGCAAGTTCAAAAAGAAAGGGACAAATCTTGGCATGATAGATACATCAAGAAGAAAACTTTCAAGGAAGGAGATCTAGTATTGATGTATGACAACAAATCATTTCAGCACCCAGGAAAGCTCAATATGCACTGGTTAGGATCATACAAAGTAAATACTATCACATATGGAGGAGTTGTACAATTGAAAGACCTACCAGGTGCAAAACTTAGAGGAATGATCAAGGGGAGGCGACTGAATATGTATAAAGACAGTCGACCACCTACCGTGAAGTAGAAAAAAAATGTGTATAATATATTAAAAAGCGCCAATAGAGGCACAATGCATTGGAAGAATAAAGAGAACACATGATTAGGGACACAAGATCGAAAATGATAAGGATAAAAACTAGGTCAAAAGGGAAACAAGTGGGAAATAGAAAGACAAAAAAAGAAGTACGAAGATACAGAGGTATACATAATTTAATGATAGAAAGGATTGATGGGACACCATGTCAAGGCAAAGTAATGGCAAGTACGAAAGAGCCAAATATGCATTGAACCCATAATTAAGGTACCATCCTCAAAAAATTTCCTATGATGCCCATACAACAAAAGAAAGTGGGAGAAAAGACTCTATTTGTGAAAAGAGAACCGACAGAGAAATGAAGGAGCACAGAGCGGAGTTAATGGAACTTAGTAAACCTTCAACATTCACCACCATGGAACCACCAAAGCAAGCAAAAGAAATCCAAAGTTCTAGAATACCCAGAGTTAGAACTAGGTCACGGGTACAATTGGAATAATGTGAACAACAACCCTCGAAGATCATCAATATCAACGAAATCCCATCCCCAGACACAACACCGATGAACCTCACATCTATAGTGGAAGAAACCCAACAACCAATAGTAGAGGAAATAAATGTAGATATGCCGATAGAGGCACAGGAGCAACAGAACCATGACGTAGAAACCCTGAAGGAGGCACAACCAAAGAACACCAAAACAACTTCCAGAGTCAATGGAATGGTGCCAAATTTGGAATCAACAGTCGAACCAGATGAATATCAACAACTATCTTAGACCACCCACTAGAAGGAATAGTAGAATATGTCACGGGTTGGTCGGAATGGTATTCTGAAGCATAAACAATAGACGCTGGAACCTCGAGCCAACCACCGCCAAAGAAAGACAAGCAATAGGTACCTAGGTTACCTCGCAATAAACCTGTCGCAACCATCATTCTACCGTGTATACCAGATGGGGTACGAGTGGAACCAGGATTGCTAGGGAAGATTGACAAGCTGAAATACTCGGACCATGATGTAGAAGACACATAGAAGTTTCCAAAATTTTCAAAGAGAGTATACTTAAAGACTATGGGCACAATTTTGGTTGGGGAACCAATTGATCAACCACTCTGATGGGAAACAAGATTGGAGAAAACATGGATTTTAGGTCTGTTGGATCTACCACATTTTGGAAGAGGTCAGTGTTGTGAGTGGGAAATCCCTCTACGGACTAGCACTTAGGGTTTTATCATGCATGCAGAAAAGAACTAAAGATTCCTACTTTTTACCATCATCCCAGACCTAATCCCCATTATTCTTAAGAAAATACGTAGTTAAGAAGATCAAGTGAACATACTTTATTTTAGCATTTGATATCGATCCCTCTTCACACTTGGTTTCTCTTTGACTGCAACTCTCCTCCCAAGGATGACCTACATTCACAAAAGACAAACAAAGAACTCCACATGCATTTGATCTACAGATTAATGGGTTAGATATTTAATGAACATGTACACAATGAACAATGAAAACCTCATATGGTGGGACGAGAAAAGTACTTCTTTATTATTAACTTCACTAAAGAAACTTACAATGATGAAGCTAGCCACTGCTCCATGAACCTGGTCCTGGGCTCCTCTTCAACTGTCCTCCAACTACTTTACTCTATACTTCTCTTTGCACAAGGATGGCTAAAGGTCGGGACAAGGGGAATGCTCAATTGGGTATAGTCTCTTTACTATGATTTTCGTCCTTTCAAATGGGACCCTTACCCCTTCTTTTATAGGCTAGAAGGAGCTAGGTATTTGGT
>SNQJ01S0156261.1:0-14515 GCA_010110895.2 Picea sitchensis | reverse complement strand
ATACTTCTCTTTGCACAAGGATGGCTAAAGGTCGGGACAAGGGGAATGCTCAATTGGGTATAGTCTCTTTACTATGATTTTCGTCCTTTCAAATGGGACCCTTACCCCTTCTTTTATAGGCTAGAAGGAGCTAGGTATTTGGTTGAATGACCAGCCATGCATGGCCGAAAGGTTTAGTTAACTTGCCCAAAACTGTGTGTTCCATCAGAAACTTTCCTTTTTTCGTGATTTTGTAGGTACACGGGGGATGTATTGGAGCAACTAGCGTGTACACGCGTGCAATAATGGAGCAGGGCACGTGTGCCTTTATAAAGAGGGTTTTTAAACTAGAGTTTTTCAGTACTGGCTTGGAAAAGAAGGCATATGGGATGGCCTAATGTCGGGTAAGTATGTTTGGTGAAAATTAGGGTTATAAAAGATTCCCCTTATGTGTGAGGTCAGAAGATCATTTGATGTCCGAAATACATTACCAATATTTATCAACGTACCAAACCGATGAGCCCAGGGACTAGAATTTAGGAGGTGCCATCTGCAAAATAACAATTGTCTCACCGAGGCGGGCATACCCATGCTTGGAATGAAATAAAATCATGGCTACCAATCAAATACACTGTATATCCATGTCATATAACTATATAAAGTGTAGCCGTGAGCAATACACAACATATATACATCTCAAAATAAAAAATATATACATGTATAGTATCCATTTTCTAGAAGCTGATAAGGCCTGATGGTTGGAGATGAGGTCTTTAGAGATCGAGAAACAACTTCAAAATCTTCAAAACTCAGGTAGGAGTGTATTATGAGTGTACAACTTCACTACCTAGAGGTCTTCGATGGTTCATCGATCATGGACTAGAGAATCTTGATGATTAGACTGAAGGCTTCATTGATTTAGAACAAAGACTCGATTGGACTTTTGAGATGGCCGAGCATGAGGGAAAGAGACAAACTGCAGAGGCGCCGACTCAAGCTTGGAAAAACTTCCCTTGGAAAATAGCATGACAAATGATGATACTCAGGCGACATAACATTAACATAAGTTCACAAGGCAGGAGGCAAAGCAAACTCTCCATATGTTTGGAAGAATAACCAAACAGAGGAGGACACATCTCAATGTAGTGGGAACAACTTCCTAAGGTCATATTAAATCCCAGAGCTTGAAGAACAAATGGAAGGATGTGCTTTGTCCAAGGGTGACTCATTGTGCTGCCAATACAAATAAAATACTTTTCCCTTCCTCTTTTTGGGGTATATTTGATTTTTTTGTCTTTTTCAATAATTTTGGAAAAAGAATAAAAGAATGTTACGTTACAAAGGAGGAATTAGTGTCACAAACATATGATTTCGAGGTGCAAGGACAAGAATGATGTTCAAAGCAAGGACACTCGGAAAAAATCCCTCCTGGGGCCAAAGGTGTCAAGACGCAGAGGCAAAGTGCTACAGGGCTTGCGTATAAGGCATGCTTCAGATGGTTTAGTTGAGAGCAACATAGATCCAGAATTAGGCCAAAAACGTGGGTATGCAAACACGATTAATAAGACACACAATGGTAACGTCCTTCGATGTAATTTTAACTAGCCTAGAGAAGGTAAGCTTGGTGGTTTTTCATATTTAAAGAGTCTGAAAAAATGAAAAAGGAGATTCCGATGGGGTACCTTTTTTGAAGGTAGTCTATTCGGTTCTAAAAAGGGGTAAACTAGAACTGACAAGATGTCTATTCAAAACCATTTTAACGAGTGTGATAAAGACAAGATGACTCGACAATTTTTTCATTTTTAAGGAGTCTGAAAAAATCTTAACTATGGACTCCATCAAGAATGTTCTTCTGGACCATTTTAACGAGTGTGAAAGAATAAGGCCACTCAATGATATTTTCAATTTTAGGGAGTTTGAAAAGAGATTAACTATGGACTCCGTGGGGGTTCCTTTTTCGTAAATTTAGTCCCTCAGGCCTGAAAAAGGGTTAAAATTATACCTGAGAGTACTCTTCTAGAGATCCTAGGCCTCTAGAGTATACCTTTGTTCATATAGTTGACCGTCCATACTGAAAAAGGGGTAAACTACTGCTAGATATATGTGACTTCAAATTTCAGTTTAACGAGCGTGAAAGGCCACAAGATCCCTTGACAATCTTTTCATGTTTAGAGGGTCTGAAAAGGGATTAAAAGAAGACCCGTTATGTTTTGGGAGTCCCGAGGGTGAGGTCCAGAGTGATAAAGAGTCATGCAAATGAGGATCAAACTCGTAATTAGGAAAAACTAAAAGGACTCCCCAGTCTACAGTCATTAGTGACAGCATGGACACCATCATGCAACTAGGATCTACCTAGGGAATCCATGTTTCGGTAAGCTCTACCACCAAATACTGACACTTCTAAAGCAAAAATGATGGTTCCATGTCACAACTTGGTGGGATTGATCCTATGGAAAAGGGATAAAGACAACGAGATACAAAAGTAGGGGTGGAAACCTAACTTATATGCTCAAGTTGACCATCTGATATTTTTACCCACGGACCATCAAAAGTGATCCAAAACTCCAAACATTGTCCTGATACCTGAACGTAACCTTCCATAAAAACTCTTGAATCACTCTAAATGGTTTTCAATTTAGAGAAAATGATAAGGGGGGCCAAAAAAGTGACAAAAAAGGGCCAAAAAGTCTATAAATAGAAGCTGGTAGCTCATTATCACCATTGCTGATTTGGAAATTGACTCTCGAGCAAAAGACCCCATTTGATAAAAGTGGTGATTCTGAGAGCTACATTGGATGAAACAACCATCCGTCTGGACCAAGTAAGTATAAACTACCTCCTCTTGCCTTTTAATTCTTCATTTATGCATTTAATTTGGTTTTTTTTGGGGGCATCAACCTTTAAAAGGTCAGCCCTATGTCCACGCGGGCTATCTTATGACAACCCGCATGTACACTCACTCTGTCTGATGTTAGAGCATGTGTACACACAAATGTCATCACAATAGCCTACATGGACGCTTCGATGAGTGCAAAAAAAGTTTAAAAAGCAAGTCCTAACCCTCTAAAATTTTGTCGATGTACAGGATGTATGTGCAATGGAGAGAACGAGAGCATGAAGATATTAGCGCATTAGTTGGGGAAGACCCTAATGCTGTGGTGACGTTAATGTAATGTGGATTGCTCAAGTTTTTTCTGTGTCCTTTCATGAGAGCACAACCTAGGCTACTGAATGCCTTGGTTGAATATTGGCACCCTGACGCAAAAGCTTTTATGTTAGAGGGGAAATCGCTGGTGGCCACTACAGAGGATATATTTTTTTTTATTGGCCTTTCCAGGAGAGGGGAACCAGTCAATTTATGGACATTTCCTTCCGGGCCTCACAATATATTAGAATTGATAGGACTCTATTGTGAGGCGGGTACAGACCGATCGAGCTCATAGGTGCCAATAAGCAGGATCACTGATTTATCACTGCAGGCGATTGTGTTGTTTATTGGGTGGATGACTGGTTCTTAGGCTCTACATCAGGCATCCCGTGCACAGATGAACTGTACAGTTCAGTGCTTATATGCACAGATATTTGACTAGAGCACCACATTGTTGGATTGTATGAAGAGGCAACTAATAGATTGTCGGTTGTGGACGAAGAGGAACTTCGGGTTTGGGATGATTCTATGCTCTTTCTTCTTTGAAGGAGTTCCTAGTTTCAGTCCTCGAGTGGTGGTGCGAGCACATCAGGCCTCTCTTCCTATGATTTGCAGATGGGCAGTGTTGCTGCCACGATAGGGTGGTGGAAGGACCAATGAGTCCTTTGATGACGACTTTTTTTCTTAGTTGTCGTGGCAGTTCCCAATCATAGAGGATTATCCTTATGCTGGAATTGATTTCTCGAGAGATCCCGAGATCCCTGTACCTCCAGGTGAGGAGCGAGGCGAGATGGGTAAGTTTGCATCATTTTTTTTTTTTTTTGTGAAACATATATAATTTTATGTTGTTTTTTATAAATATCATATTTTTTTATATCAGAGTATTTAACAGATATGTGTCTATTGTGTGTAGATGTGGGACCAATGTGACGTACGGATTATGCGAGGAATAGGTTTTGTCCTCAGCCAAGGGCCGCACATTCCGCCACAGAGGGACTAGAAAAAACAGGAGAGATTCCAGCCGGTGAGGTTGAGAGGGTTTTGAGACGAGTTGAGAAAATTTTTACCTCGCTTACTCACACCGTCCCCATGGCAGAGATTGAGGATCTACCACCATCTATACAACCTTATGTAGTGGGGGCACCAAAGACGTGGGTCCAACTATTTTAGCGTTTGAAAAACGTTGTTGATTATTACAACAGGGCCCACAACCCTAACCTTAGTTAGTCTAGACTTTTCACGTGCCGAGAGATCTACTTGCATATATGTTTTGAGGGCATAAGCCCCATGACTCATTACTGGTCATATTTTTGAGGCACTTGCATCCACCTATGTACTCTGATGATTATGATATTATATATGGATTTTTATGTCTTATGGATCATATTTGCCTTTAAAAATGAATTTACATGTTTATGTGTATGTCTTTTTATATGTGTACGAGATTCCAGTCTAAAATTTGATTATCTAGATTATTTGTAACTTGGTTTAATCTCCTAGGAACATGAAAATATGTAATATAATCAAAGCTTCATTCTAAGAGACGTACCCTAAGGAATCATCGGTGTAAAGTCGGATCACGAACACGACAGACTCTATTTAAATGAGACACAACCAACTGAGCATCAAAATAGACCCGAAGATGAGAGATACCAAATGACAGGGCATCATGAAGCAACTCAATAACTACATTATATTCGATGACATTTTTTGTGGTGTCGCCTAAACATATACCTCCTGAAGATAATAACTGGCCCTAAGGTGTAAAAATTACCCAAGTTGCAGAGGCAAGCCTCCGAGTGTGCCAGCTAGCACCGTCTGCGTACCCAATGAACACCTCTGATTCACTTGACATCTACCTCAGTGACAAAAGATAACATAACAAATGACACGTCCATAATACTAAAATAAACCATAAAGTAATAGTATAAAGACTATACATATGTTACAAAAAGTTACCCAAGGTGACCTACCTATGAGTAATACTTCTTGAGGTAGAGCCCATTTCTAGGCTCCGCCAAATCATTTCCCTCAAAGTCAACCAGATAATAAGTGCCCTTTTTTAGAAACTCTTTTATGATGAAAGGTCTGAACCACATGAGTTTGAATTTGCGTGCCCCTAGGGGGTCCTTATCTTGGTCATAGACCAGGACAAGGTCACTTTCAGAGAAAATCTGAGGACGAATGGATCGATCATACTGATACTTGACTTTTTGTTTGTGAGCCTCGTTGGCTAGCGCCACATTATGACACTTCTCATTGATCCACTCAAGGTATAATAACTGTTCTTCAAGTGGAGAAGTGTTTGGCAGTAACTGTACTGCCAATTTTAGGGACGGGATCTGACATTCTATAGGCAAGATTGCTTCCAGCCCATAAATGAGTTGAAAAGGTGAGAAACCAGTTGCATTCCTGACAAACGTTTGGTATGCCCATAATTCCGAGTATAACATCAAATGCCAATTTGACCTGGCCGAGTTGATCATGCATTGTAGGATGGTCTTAAGAGATTTATTTACAGCTTCCACCTGACTATTTTCTTAGGGGTAGTAGGGTGACGAATGTTCTTGCGGAAACCCAAGATTTGATGTTAATTCAGTCATCATTTGGTTCTGAAAGTGACTTCCATGGTCAATGACAATATATATTGGGACGTCAAACCTTGAGATTATCTGGTTGAACAAAAAGAGAGCTCCAGTCTCTCCATCATCTTTAAACATTGGCATGGATTCGACCCAGTTCATAAAGTATTCTATGACTATAATGATATAATTGTTCCTCTTGGCTGAAGGAGGGTTGAATGTAGTGTAATCAATCCCCCACTTGGTGAAGGGACCAACTGTGATGACAGGAAACATGGGAGCGGGATGTGCCCTCATCTTCCAAGAAAAGATATGACATGGGTGGCACTTCTTGACTGATTCGATACAATCTTTGATTAGTGTCGGCCAGAACTAACCGGCTTGTAAAATATTTTGGGCTGTTGCCAACCCAAACAAATGATCGCCACATGCTCTAGTATATAAATCGTTAAGCATGATTTTTGCTTCTTCATGAGTGAGGCATTGGCGAAGAATGAAATATACACCATGGAAATAGAGAGTGTCCTCGAGGATGAGATAATTCTTGGCCTGATGACATATACAACGACGTTCATCATGAGAAGCAGAGGCGGGGCACTTCAAAGTTTGGAGATAGACAAGAATATCTGCATACCAGAGGTCCTAAGATTTTATCAAAAACATATCTCCTCGAATAGGCGATTCTTCAAGCACAACATCACCTGTCTCGACCGAAATTTATGAAATAAGTTTTGCGAAGACCAATGAATTTTTGGATTTTTCCGAAACAAAATCTAAGTCAAATTCCTAGAGGACGACTATCCATCTACTAATTTTTCCACCTATTACCCATCGTGTCAACATGTATTGAAACAGATTCAAAATGGAAATGATGGTGGTCTTATGAAACAGAACATAATGATAGAACCGTTGGACAACATGGACTGCTACCAACGCAAGTTTTTCGATATGAGAATAATTGAGTTCCGGTGTGATGAGGCCTCAAATTAGGTAATAGATCACATATTATGAGAGAAAATCATCTTCCTGAACTAAGACCATGCCGATGGTTGACTCTGTTGCATCCAAGTATAATAAGAAATATTTGTTATAGTTGGGTGGCTGAAGCAGAGGGGTAGTTGTGAGGGCATGTTTCCATGATTCAAAGGAGAATTGAGCGATATCATCCCAATTAAAAGGAACATATTTTTTCAGTAAATGCATAAAGCCCTTCATGATATCAGCATAGTTTGTTATGAAACACCTCAAAAAGTTCGCCTTGCACCATAGACTCTGAAGTTGAAGGATTGTGTGCGGGGGAGGCAACTGAACTATTGCCTCAACCTTGAGAGGATTGACCATGATCTCTGTTGTTGACACTATGAAACCTAACAAACCCCCTGATGTTACACAAAAGATACATTTGTTTGGGTTCAAGCGAATCCGGAAGTAGCGACATCGCTCAAAGATAAGTCGGAGGTGTGTGGGATGATCTATTCTCTTGCGAGATCGCGATGCTAAATCATCTAAGTAGGCTTCGACTATATGCTTGAGATCATGGAAAGAAAAAGACATGGCCCAATGGAAGGTAGCTACAACATTTTTGAGACCAAAAGGCATCTTACGATAGGAAAATGTACCCCATGGACAAATGAATGCAGTTTTGTGTTGGTCTTTGAGATTGATTTGTATCTGATTATATCCCGAAAAACCATCCATGAAAGAAAATCCCTCACAACCTGTACATTCATCAATTATTTGGTTAATGAATGGTGTGGGAAAATTATCTTTTGGATAGGACTTGTTCAAATCATGGAAGTCCATACATACGCAAATCGTGCCCTGTTTCTTATTGACCGGCATAGGATTTGACACCCAATGGGTCAAATGGATAGGATAGATAAAACTAGCTTTGAGCAGTTTCTCAACTTCAACCTTAATGGCTACTGATTTCCTGGGATTAACTGGATGAAGCTTCTGCTGAACTGGCTTGGCATCCATATAAGTTGTGATTTCATGTTTGACTATTTTTGGATCAATGCCTGGAATTTCCTCATAATACCAAGAAAAAACGTCACGTATTTTTTTAAATAAATCTGTGTAGATTTGAATCTCTTCGGGGGAACAGTCAGCTCCGAGGAAAACATTCTCCACGATGCCAGGGGTTCTAGAGATATTAATCGGTATAGTTTCAACGATAGTTTCCATATTACCCTCAGCATAAACCTCATGTGTATCTAAGGGATTGATAGGACAAGACCTATCTCTAGTCATAGTCAAGGTGAATTCCCCTGCTTTGATTTTGCTTAACTCTAGAAGGAAGTATGATCTGTGATGGAGATCATCCCAGGGGTTGTCTAGACTAGTCATTGCTTCAACGATTTCTTTGTCTGAGGGCAAGACTAAGTCTAACGAATCGGTACCAGCGAGGGAACCTTGAGCCCAAATAGGCTCTGGGATCGGATCTAAATCTTATGCAGGACTCAGATTAGTGTTGGATAAATCTTGCTAGACTAAAGAGTACACTACCTCTACCGCAGACAAGGGCATGGAAATACCATGGTGCCCTGTCCCTTCCATCATGGCCAATGGGGAAGGAAGAATCCATGGATCATTGAAGTAAGTCATGCAAAACGACGAAACTTGGAAAATCTCAACCTTATGGTGGTATGATACGAACTTGACATCGCCTTGAGGAGGTGGGTAATCGAAATTACCCATCAAATATGGGCATAAACCAACCCCTACGTTGACAATGTCTGGTTGGGGATTGTCAATCATCGGGACCACAAATGCCCCCAATGAAGGGTTAGGTCTGGAGAAGGACAATTGATCAATGGTCACGATCTGACCCTCCTGTGGAAACAACAAAACCCATAAAACTATAACAACCACTTCTTGCATGGAATAAGTCCAAATCCTACCTAACAAGAGATTGTAGTCGAAAGATGCATCGACTACATCTACCTCGACACACACGGTCTTCCCTCGTAACTGCACGGGGAAAGAGGGGATGATGCCATGTGGTCGGAATGAACAACTGTCGAAAGAGGTAAGAAGAGTAGGTGACGGAGACAAAACGGGATAACCAATGGCCTTCCAACATGCCAATGACATGACGCATGTCGAGGCGCCCTCATCCACCATTGTGTAGAAAATGTTCTGCGTAAAACTTTTCATGGGGTAAGCCACTACTATTTGAAATGATACGTTGTAAGGGAGATGAGGTTTTAAGTTGGTTGTATCTAGCATGATTGTACCCAGATTACAAGTCTTGGCAGATCCTAAAGAGGCTAACAAAGCTTTCCTCTGGGAAGGGTAGCTCTAGAGGACCTCCAAAGCAGACATCGCACAAGAGGTTTGAGATAAATCCTCTAGCACAAAATCGTTCTAGGTGACCCTTGCATTTGGGTTGTGAGAGGCTTTCTTGAACACACCCTTTGGGATGCGTGTCATTGTTTCACCCAAAGTCTTCTCGATCTGGAGAGGAAGAGATGAGATTTTAGCTTCTTTATCTTTCTCAGAGTTGCTTGGCTTACTGTAGTGATGTGCTCTAGTCGATATAAAAGCATCACCTTTCATCATATACACATTTGCGGATGTAGGATTATTCGAAGACGAAGAGGGTCCTTGACTGCCCCCTTCCATGCTTGTATAGGTTTGGGTTAGCTTTTGACCATGTTGGAATGATTCGTTAACACAACAGGCTGCTGCTGTGACACAAACTTTTGGGCCTCTGCAAGCCAAGGACACTGGTGGGTCAGGTGGTCTTCCACACACAGGTTACACAGATACTTTTCCTTCCATTTCTCAATGTTTCCCTCACCAACATTATTAGTGGGTTTCTTATCCCCCTTATCCTTCTTACGTTGTTTTTTATTTCCATCAGGTTGCTGGGTGGCCTTCGGATGTATCGATTGCACACTGTGTACATCTGACGTTTGGGTAGGGGGAGTAGCCAAAACATTAGTTTGGCTGGACGCTGTGTGTTGTATAGACAATTGATGCATTTGTTTTGTTAGTTGTTCAACGGGCTTGGTTTGTGATGAACCGACAATACCATCGGCATGTGGTCCAGTGCTCTTTCTGGTCTTATCAAGTATGGATCATGGTGCATCGGGAAAAACCTTGTACAGTAAACCAGACTGAGAATAAATTAACTCAATTTGTTGAGCTCTCATGATGGCATCTTCTTCGGAAAACACTCCCAACATTGTGACGTCTTTAGATAGATGTGGGACCAAAACTTAAGGAACCACTCAAGCAGGAATGCTGGTGGGACTGATACCTTAATTAAACTCTTCCAACATCTCCACTCTCAAATGTGGTCAGAGATATGGTCCACTTTTGTCTATTCAAAATTGGCCAACAATTATGTGCTAGCGTCGTATCTCATAGGTAATTGGAAATGGTTTAGGAATGCCATTGCCAATTCTCCGAAGGAAGAATATCTCGAGCGATCGAGCTTGATGTACCATTTCATGGCACTCTCGATGAGAGTGTGTTGAAACAATCATAATTGTACAGATTCGTCTTTCAACGAATTAGACGAGCACCAAATATGGAAGGTGGTCACATGATCCCCTGGATTTTCATTAGGCTTGGCCTCGAAATTTGGTATGTCCGAAGGCAATTTCGTTGGCATAGGAGGCAAACGTGGATCATGATAGATGGGGTCATTCAACAATCTTGTCAATTCTGGAAAATGTAAGGTTGCCAAGAAAGGTAGTTTTGGTTGTTGTTGATGATAACCATGGAAAAAGGGGCTTGGAGTTTGATTGGCACCAGGTTTCCATAAAAATTTGGGTTGTTGTCTGGGGTTTTGGTAAAAACCATGGCCATGACTAGCGTACGGATTTTTCATTTGAGGAGACATCATCAACTGATTCCCGAAATAGGATGTAGATGGTTAGGCATGCATTACATTTGGATGAATTTGGGAAGGGTTTCCCCATGCCGATCCCATGGGCGTAGGTATTGCACCTTTCCTGGGGTTCCATTGGTTGTGAAAAGAATTACCCTAGATCTACATTCTTGATGAGGGAACTGATCGTTGCCAACAATTCCAACGTCCTAATGCGGAAGAAGTTCCTGGGTTTGCCCCTATGCAGGAATAGTACCCTGCATAGGATTAGGTTGACCATAACCGAGGTTGCCCCCAGTCGGGAAAGTGACGGATGAGAAAGAGTTTTTACCAAACACACCGAAAAAATAAAACAGTGTCGACCCTACTGGCATACTATGAGAAGGTGGTCCTTGACTCCTTACTCCAAGTGAACTATGATGTTTGTTTGCAGGAATAGTACCCTGCATAAGATTAGGTTGTCCATAACCGGGGTTTCCCCCAGTCGGGAAAGTGACGGATGAGAAAGCGTTTTTACCAAACGCACTGAAAAAATAAAACGGTGTCGACCCTACCGGCATACTATGAGAAGGTGGTCCTTGAATCCTTACTCCAAGTGAACTATGATGTTTGTTTAGCTCGACAGATTGTTGGTGGGTACCGTCGAGGGAAGGGGATGAAGGAGGTATATGACCTCCTTTGTAAAGAAAAGCGTTAACAGGAGCTGAAGTGCCCGCCATGGGTCCTTGCAGAGGATCGTTAGAGCTCCCGACCCCTAGACCTAAAGTATGCAAAGTGGAGTAGGATAGTATAGGACTTGTACCTGAGCTAGGAATCCCATATGAGAACGGAGGGTCTGTCACACTCTGTGTGAAAGGAGAAGTGGCCATCGCCAAAGATGGTATTGTACCACTGCTCGAGGTAGAGGCAGTCGAGACCATGGTGGCTCGGACTGGTGATAGTGGGTTTGGAGGTAAACTACCCCCGGTGATGACAACCGTGGCAGGAATTTGAGGATTCCCAGAAGAAGTGACAGCATTGTATTCCATTGCTACCTGGGGCATTATCTGGTGCTCGTAAGGTAGGACCTATACGACGATGGGCCTTGATAGAACAGTGATTGGAGGGTTATAAGGACCAAGAGATTCTAATCCAAGGTACACAATGGTTGGTTCCTCTGAATGTTGGTCGGGCACAGTTTCCTGTGACCCGGTCACTTCAAAACACCCTTGTTGGTCTAGCTTTCACCTTAGTGGTGGCGGGGGTGTTCCAGTGTAACCGGTGGCAGGTGAAGAAGCCTTCGTGACCGGTGGAGTTCATGATCCTCCACTATGTGAGAAGATAAAAGACATGCTAGGGCTTTCTATTCATTCAAAAACAACATACACTAAAAAATGTCCCTACAAGATAAAACAAGTAAACACTAAACTAGTTTGAAGAACAGTTACAACAACCAACACTAGAGAAACTTACCAGTGCAAGTGAAACTTGAACACATAAGAACCCTCTATGTATACTCTGAAAAGAGTGGCCCGATGTATATCCTAGGTATCGTGGTATACCCCCACAGTCACCTGTGTATGTCCCTAAAAAAGATAGGCAACTAGGTTGCCAACGCGCGAACAATCACCAGGTGGGTACAATCGACAGTTGGGTAGACCACAATGAACATGGTATCAAGCCTGAAACCTGTCAAGGGTATTGAAATAAAGTGGTCCATAAGACAACTGAGGACCTCGAGCAGATTCAAGACCCACAAAGCTCCGTGGCAAATGCAACCGATGGAATCCCAAGACAATCCCTCTATATGTGTTCTCCACTACGATTGGTCCGGCTTTGGAGGGGTTATCTCCGCTATCTTTCTGCACGTGACCTCGCGTTTATCCCCTATGTTAGAGGGGGTTCCCGGATAAATTTCATGATACTGGACTTGGACACTCCCTAACTCAGACTCCAATGTTTGATTTAATGGCCTTGAAGAGTTTCCTCTCCAACCTAATTCAAGGCCCTAACCCTAAACTAGTTGGTTGACCTTACAAACATAAAAAGTCTAATTGATTTTAGATTTTAGCATTAATTTTTATGGCTTGTCTTAAGTCAAAGGTTATGAAAGTGAAACTAGTGATGTTTTTAGAAATGAAAAGAAAGATAAACAGAAAGATGGAAACAAAATAACTTCTTCTTGACAAATTCAAATTTGCTCTTTTAAAATTTTTAACCAACTTTTCGAAATAAAATTTTCTAAGATCTTTGAACAACAAACTCAAAAAAATATTTCACTCGACTACAAGCTACTTATCAAGTAAGTAAAACGTCAATAACTTATGAAAGCAAATACTTCTTTTGGTTACTAATGCAAACCAATACCTATTTAACCAAACAAAGAAATAAAATACTTTTTTTATTTTATTTGAAAGTTCACAAAGAAAAAAGGAAAAATATTGACAAGTAAAGACCAAGAAAACTTCTGGCCTAAGCGCAAATCGAAAAGAGTCACTTTAAAAATAACACACAAGCAAATTAAAACTGGACTCTCACACTTGTCTAAAAACCTATAAAAAGAAAATTTTGAGGAAAAATTCTTAATGAAAAAGAAAGCTATTGCTGTGATCAAACCTAGGTTACTGACTTCTATGATAGAGACCCAAAAAACCTAAAAGGTATAACTCTTGAAAAAGGAAAGGATGATTGCCTCACCTTAAAAAATGTTTTTCTCCAAAGGCACACTACTGACAGTTCAACAACAAGCATGTGCACATGAGTTGTGTAAAGTCAGGATGCGTGTACATGCGTGCAGACCTTATCATGTACTTCAGAAACTCTAAAAAATGAAAGGAAAAGCAATCAAGCCCAGGTAGAGACTACTGGTACTGAGAACCAGAATCTCTTGAAGACTCAGACACTTACTTTGACAGAAAAAAGAAAACAATTCAAGGAAAACTTCATAGAACAAACCAATCCGAGGTGAAACCTAAGCTATAGACTGCAAACAACAAAGACTAGAATGATTTTCAGAAAACCCCTGAGAAGGATTATTTCTGATAGGGGAGAGGATGACTGCCTCTCTAGAAGAAATTTTCTGGAATCATACATGTGACTGCCACTTCCTCAACTAGCCTATACATGCAAGCTGTGGGAAGGTAGGGCGTGGGTACACGTGTTCAAACCTTATACAGGCTGCGTGTACCTCTGTGGGTCTCGAAAAATAAAAAAAAATGTAGTCAAACAAAGAAATAGAGATAACTAGTATAGAAGACCAGATTATCTGTTAGCTCAGACTTTTACATTGCAGAAACTTTAAAAACAAGGAAAGAAACCAGTTTTTAAAAATACCCAAGAAAAAATATTCCCAGAAACCCTAGAGATCCCTAGTATGGTCACCAATTCTATTGTGAGTGGGAAATCCCTCTACGGAATAGCACTTAGGGTTTTATATTGCATGCAGAAAAGACCTAAAGATTCCTACTTTTTACCATCATCCTAGACCTAATCCCCATTATTCTTAAGAAAATACATAGTTAAGAAGATCAAGTGAACATACCTTATTTCAGCATTTGATATTGATCCCTCTTAACGCTTGGTTTCTCTTTGACTACAACTCTCCTCCTAAGGCTGACCTGCATTCACAAAAGACAAACAAATAACTCCACATGCATTTGATCTATAGATTAATGGGTTAGATATTTAATCAACATGTACGCAATGAACAATGAATACCTCAATGTAAATTCTAACCTTGTACAATATCTACTGCAAACTGATATTCAGAAAAGAACAGAAAAGATACAATGACAAATACAAACATTACACAGAGATTTTTCACCTGGAAACCCAAATCGGGAAAACCAACATATATTATATTGATACATTGTGTTACATTGTTTACAATACAATATACATATAGGAGCCAGCGGCATCCAAAACCCTAACCCAATGACATGGATTAGTCCAAAACCCTAATTCCTTAACCGGAAATAGAAAACC
>SNQJ01S0156260.1:6263-28679 GCA_010110895.2 Picea sitchensis | reverse complement strand
GATGATAAGCCCATTAGAACGCCCTTCACCACTTTGGAGGAATTATTGCAAGTGTGAGGGAAAAACTCAAGAAGAATTAATAAGGCTGAAAAACCTAATTAATAACCCGAGGATAAAAAGCCCTCAGTGAAAAGAACTCTCCCAATGAACCCATCCCAAGGTAACTGACCTAAATATGACCCATGCAGACCTATTACATTATTGACCCATGCAGACCTATTACATTATTGACCCATGCAGGGGTGCGGAAATTCTGATTACGAAAAGAAGTGCTGGTGGCAAAAAATGCCTTGTAGAACCAAATGATCTTCGACAAATGAGCATCTGATGATGCATCTCTTCATGGCACATGGAGTTGACCCCCTAGTTGAATAGGCGGTCAATAGGTAGTAAATGGAGACATTTTGTAGGATAATGACATAAGGACATTTTGCGCCCATTGAGGATAGCTTGGGCAGGTATACAAAAGTAAAGAGGGTAATCACAATGTGGGGAGGACGTCCTGTCTAGAGGAAGGACAACCTGTAAGGACATCCATTGAGATTGTTACGAGGATGACCTGCACAGTAAGAGGATGGCTTGATAGAACTTAGGACATCCAACATTGGAAGAGATGAAGTAATCATTATGAAGATGACCTGTTAGGATGTCCAATTGTGGAGATGATGGGGAGCTCATAATCATGATATCCTGCATAGAAGGATGACCTGTTAGGATCTCCAACTATGGAAATGATTGAGTCCTTGTGAGGATGGTCCACTTAGAGAGGACGACTTGAACAGTAGAGGACTTTCTGCAAAGACATTTTGGAATGCAGCTGCTGAAGCAATTGTAGAGAGTGCGATTGACAAGGACGTACTCGTGGGGAATGAGTGAAGTGATTGTGTAGAGGATGTCCTGCGCATCTGAAGGGCGCATAAAGTGTTTGGATACAGAGACGTACATGCCATTGAGAAAGAGGTTTTGTGTTCTAACTTCTAGTGAGGGATATATTGAAGGAAGTACAAGTCTGAAATCCCTAAAGCAAAGGAGTTCAGGGATTATACGTTGAGAGAATTCATGAAAAACTAACAGAAGGCATGAAATATTTTCCTCAACTTCTAAAGTCAGAAGGTGAATTTGTTAGGGAGGAAGTTGACAAGTAAGAGGACAAAGCAAAACCTAAGGACACATTTGATGAAACTAGGCAAGATGGAGTTGTTACCCCCCATGCCTAAGGGTAATTGGAGGAGATCATGTCTCAAGGCCCACAATGGAGAACATGAGCTACACCATGATGATGATGATCAACATGTCCATAGATGGCAGCCCAACAACCCCCCTTATTTGCCTCCTAGCACAGATCACCCAAGGCTCATCACATTCAAGCAACCCAGAGTATGGGAGATGGTAAGCTATTGTCACCATGAGGTACGTTAGTCCTTCTTTCACACAAAGTGTTGTGCTTAATTTGTCGAGCATGTGGATGAGGATCTTTGGTTGAATTTGGATAATGGATCACTGGTTTGGGAAATTGTGTTAGTTGCCTTGTCTCACCTTGGTCAACTTCTATGCCCTAGTCCCGTGATGTCACTGCCCAGCGAAAAAGGGTAATACTGGGAGGCCCTCCCAAGGGTAACGTTTCCCTCCCGACCATACTTAACACCTTCCATCTTAAATCCTTTCACATATCCTAAACTTCTGTTAGAAATAGGGAAAAGAACAGAAATAATACTTTTCAAAAATTTTCTGTTTACTAGATCAACAAGTACACAACAGATCTAAATAAAGATTTTCGATTAGAGGCACATAAAAAATACAATAGATCTGAAAACAACAATTATAGATCTAAAACAACAAATATTTCTGAGCATGTAAAACTAGTAGATCTGAAACAATCAATTATTTCTCAGTATGTAAAACTAGTAGATCTGAAACAATCAATTATTTCTGAGTATGTAAAACTAATAGATCTGAGCTTTAAACAAGTAACTCAAACTGAAGCAAATGCTACTGAAACTTACCTCTGAGATTTACCTCTTGAACAATGATAGAAGAGCTTGGCACGCAAGTGAATGTAAACCTCTGTGATATGCTCAGATTTAGTTTAGGTTCATAGATCAACCACTTAGGGTTTGATCTTTGTCAAGGAGATCATAGGACTGTTTTGCCAAAAGAGAAAAACCCCAAGAAAAGTGACGAAACCCCAAACAATTTGCTTAAACAACAAACCCTTATAACAACCACACACAGGGATGGATCTGGCAGCTAGAGAAAGTGTGGCAACAATGAAAAGGAGCCTGGAAGGACAACCACGACCCTCACTAGTTCCAGATCTGTACACAAGGGGTAGACGACAGCCTACAGTAGAGGGCCAACTGCTGTACCAGATGGATCTCACACAGAGAAAAGAGGTCGAGCTAAGGATTATAAGTTGATATCACCTTAGCCTTGAACTTGAGGTTAAAGCCTAGGGTTTATACATCGATAGACCCTAGGGTTTTGGCCTAGTTCCATTGAATCTTATTGCTAGAAACTAGAGAAGAAGATAATGACACCTCAGGTTTATAAGTCGATAATCCTTAAGGTTGGTTTTCTAGAAGGATTGGTTTTGGTTTATAAGTCGATAACCCTAAGTTTGCATCTTCAAGCTTTTCTCTCGTCTTTAGCAAGTCCTATCTTCTTGCCTTGACTCGTTATGCCCAATGAAAAGACACTAATCTCCCAACCTCCAACTACTTTTTTTCATACTCTAAAGCTACCCAAAACTATTTTACTTGGACTTCACTTTCCACATCATCTTGAGCTTCCTTTTCCTAAGTCTTAGCAATCTTAATCCAAGGAAACCCTCTTGAGCTGGAGGAGAGCTGGCTTGAAGTGAAATAGGGTCGGTGAGGTGACAGTGGCCTTCCCTCTCAGTTACGCAGGATTGCATTTGAGCTTTTGGACTTTAGCTCAATAAGTGCAAATTTGTGCGATAACAAGGACTATATAAGCAGATAATTAGATTCGAAGAGGAGCAAGATGAACAAAGTTAGGCAAAGAGAGAGAAGGATTGTCCTTTGTAAAGAAGAAATTGAGGGGGGAGGAAACAAAAAAGACAAGGTGAAGCAAGGTATTAGAGAGTAGTGTTACCAACATTGTGTCAGCGAAAATATCGCCGAGGGTCCGGAAATGAAAATATCGACAACATTGGGAAAAATATGGAAAATTTTGGAAGAATGAAAAAAATACAAAAATATTCATTGTTTTCAAAATTTTAAATATCTAAAGCATCAACAACATTAAACAAATGCATTTCCACATAAATATGAAAAGAGAACTGATATATAAGATGTATAAGATGTCTAGTAAACTCAAATACATCACAGATCAACACTGAATCATGTCCCTACTCTGAAGCCTCAAAATATCATAAAAACATATAATAAATGTATCTCATTATCATGAGTCATCTACAATGAAATAAGATAAATAAACTAACAGTTCCCTCTGCCCCTTTTACATGCAAAGGTGATGGCTCTAGGAATGGCTTTTCCTTTAGAGGAAGAAGGCCCTAGGGCTGGCATTAGACTTTGATGTCCTGTAGAAGAAGCAAGAGCTAGACTCTGGTGTCCTCTACTGGTGCTACTACCAAGTACAACTCCCTCTTTCAGAGTCGTGAAGATGGTGGCGTTTGCACACTCCTAGTGTCAATAGTCACCTCCTCTAAAGGTGTTTGTTGACTTTGCTCTTGAACATCCTCCTCTACCTCCCTCTCCTTTTCTATTGCCCCCTCTACCTCCTCCTATAACCAATCAGGGATTGATTCCATGATAGGCCTCTCGGTCACAACCCTCCATGCAACAGTGGTGTCAATCCCATCCAACAAAATGACGTCCACATCAGGTGCTTTATGAATCTGCCTCACCCACAATCGAAGATAGAAAAAGATCAACATGCCTAATAAGTGATTTTACTTGAGTGAAGGGTACATTTTTACTAGGGTATGATAAAAGAGTTCAACAATCAATGCCACCAACATCGAGGTACATAGAGGGCTTGATGCTCTTGACTAAATGCAGTACCATATCCTCATACATGATAGAATCTAGTGGAAATGTTGCAATACTGCCAATATTGAAATCTTGAAAACCGTTAAGTCTGCTGAATTTTGAACGGGACCTAAAATTCTACTTTCTCCATATGAAGTCCAATGAGGTTGGAACCACTCAAACATCCTGAAACAATTAATGGTAATGCTAAAAATTTAAGTAAAAGTGAGATTCTCCTTTATCTTTCATTTTCATTCTTTACTTATGAAAGATCAAGGATAATGTCACTTTTACTTTAAGAATTTAATATTACCATTAATTACTAGGGTGGGTGAAAATTGAAATGGAGGGGTGGGGGACCTCATTTGCTCTCCAAACCCTCTCCTCCTCATCCTTGGCTAAAGAAAAAATGACTCTTTCTCCTTTGCTCTCTGTTGACCACCTATTTCAACTAGGTGTCAACATCATGTACCATGAAGATATGTACCTTGTGGTACAACAAGTTTGAAGACCTATGGCTCAGCAGGGCAATTCTGCCCCCATAATTTCTCTCTCTTCACGGAATGTCCGCTCTCATGCGTGGGAAGATTTTGTAGTGTAACATGTTAGCATGGGTCAAATTGTAATGATTTATTGGCCTAGGACTTTATCATTAGGGAAGTCTTTTCATCGAGTGTTTTTTTTCCTTGGGTAATTAATTTTGTTTTTCCAGCGATTTTAATTACTTGAGTTTTTCACTCAAATTTCCTCCAAAGTGGTGAAAGACGTTCCAATGATCAAGCCAATGTTGTATATCTCATCTTAGGGAAAGTATCAACGAGGGTTTGGAATGTAACTTCTCGGTGACATGGACGGAAAATATCGGAATATCTTGGAAAATGTCGCAAGACAGGGGTCTAACTCAGAATATTTCGAATATATCGGACATGTGTTTAACTCGGAATTTATCGGAATATCGAAGATATATCAGAGAGATATACAACACTGGATCAAGCCCAGTAGGTAGCTAAGGGATGAAAGTGTTGTATATGACCATGCTAGACATCTCCTAGAGTCTTGCGGAATTCCGTTAAGTTTTGATAGTATTTTTTAATAATTTAAATTTTCGTAAATTGAGAATTAAGAATTAAGAATTTTTAATTATTTTTGATGTAAAATGTAAAAAATTGGTCCTTGGGGATATTGTATAGGGGTGTGAGTATTCAAAACAAATGGCTTATGACCCCTACACCCTTGGACCAAGTTTCATCTCAATTGGACAAGTTTTGTTAGGCCAATGTCCATGAGGAGTCTAAGTTAGTCAAAAATCAACAAATAATTGGCGAAATTAGAAATGTCAAATTTTTCCAAAAGTTGTAAAACATGAGAAAAGGGGGAAAAGTTTTTTCCTAAGTCATTTTTATGTAATAATGGGTCAAAATTCAAATAAATCAAATTCCCCCTTTCCCACCCCTCATACAATTTAACTTTAGAGAGGGCGACAAATTTGTCTCTTGTGGGGCTCACCATCTCCATTGGATTGGCCATTTGGTGATGGGGACCACATGGGGGACCCATTCCACACTTTGGGTGACCCCTTGGGGATTTAGAGAGAGGTTTAAACTTAGGAAAGGTGGTTTCTTCTCCCATTTTTGAGTTTCCTCTCCTAATGGGAGTTCCCCTCTCTCATGGTGCCCCCCCCTTGAGTGAGCCTCCCTCTTTTGGGAGTGACACTTGGAGAGCATGCAAGGGGGGTCTCTCTTGCTTCTCTCCATTAAAAGAAAGCTCACCCCTCCTCTTTTTTGATCTATTCTCATAGCAACTCCATGCTGTCCAATTTTCTCCTCACTCTCTCTTGCTCTTCCCCCATTTTCTCTCTTGTAATATTGTTGCCATATTGCAACCACTCTTCTCAATAATAGAAGTGAAGCTTTGGAGGAACTCTTGGTGTCCTTGTGGTGTTTTATTGGAGTACTCTTAGTGTTCTTGTGTGGAGTTCTTGTGAGATAATATTTCTACAGTTTGTAGTTATTTTGCACACATTGTTTTATTTGAAAAACCCCAAGCAAAGTATTTTGCTGGGGATAGATCTATAGTAGTATTGTTGTAGATCTATGTGAGTTGCTTTTCTTTGAGTTTGCAAAGTAGTTTGTAAACCATTTTAAAGGATTCACTTTCTTGCCTCATTGTGTAGCAAGTATTTACAACTTTGCAAGTTATCAAAGCTTGGAAAGGAGGATTCCAATAACTTCATTTCTCTACACTAATATTTCTGATATTTTTTCAACATTCTTTACATAATTTCTGCTCTTATTTCTCTTCTAAATCTTGAATTTTATGTTCAGATTTTTAGTATAAAATTTTCTGTTTTAGATACTAACAACTACTAACACATTTGAAGTGATTTCTAGCAATTTTCGGCACACTATACTTGCCGTTTTTTGCAGGTTTTTTCCAGTCCAAGGTGAGGTGCTGCCCAATTTTGTCCACAAGGAGCTCAAGGAAGCATCCAAAGGCCTTAGTGCAAAACCCTCGCCCTCTCGGGCTTGTATTCTGTTATCATTTTCATAAGTTTTAAATTGTAAATTATTTTCAAGCTTTGTTTATGCCCACACCTTGCATGTGAGTGGCTTTGCCACCTTTGCAAAATCGTGTTGGCTAGTTAGGAATTTAATTTTTTGTTTTGCTTAATTTGTTTGCCCCACTTCTCCCACAAAGAGAAGGTTGACTGGCTAGTGTTAGTTTGCTCTATTTTATTTCCAAATTATTTGTCCACATTGGCACAAAATTGGTAGGCTTGCCCTCCACATTGTGCCATAGTTGTGAGGTTTGCAAATTCATTTTATTTTTTGCCCACCTTTGTTCTTAAGACAAAGTTGTGTGGCTAGATTGTTCATTTAATTTATTGCAAGTTATTTTAATTATTCATTTGTGCCTACATCTTGCATGTGAGTGGCTTAGACACCCTTGCAATATCGTGACGACTAGTTAGAATCATAGAGGAAAAACTCTGCATCGACAAAAAATCGGTGAAAAAATCAGAAAACCTCGACAAACATTAAAAAATACATAATTTATTCATTTTTTTTCAAAATTTTAAACATTTTTCAATATATAAAGCAAAAACAACATCATATAAACACATAGGCACATAAATATGGTGAAATAACTGATATATATGATATAGTGGATGCCAAATAAAAACCGATACATCAAAGTCATTACTAAAAGTTTGAAACCAATACAAAATGACATCAATGATCACATAGATAAATGTATATGTCCTGTTGCTGCCTTATACACACCTGGGAGATGTGGAAGAAATCTTCAATCCATTCGGTGTGTCCTTGTGGGCAAGTGAGAGTTAAGGTGCTGTCACCTAATCCTCAACTCCTCCGTCTAGGCTAACTCCTAGCGAAGCCAAGGGGGGTAATTCCTAACAAATATACTAAGGCTTGAACTAAGCTAAGTACAGGAAATTAAATCTAGGAGTTTATTATTCTTTCAACAATCAATCATAAATTTGAAAATACACAAGTTAACTATTCATCCACGATATACACATAAAACATATACTTGCATAAAAAGGATACTCAGACACAGTTGTTAGATGCAAGTAAAATTAGATTGCTTCAAATAACCAAAATGTAAAGTGAAGCCTGTGGCTTTGCTGAGTGTAAATATGAGACCAGTGCCTTAAAGGGAATCGTGGGCAATGTAATTTGTGTGTTTTATTAGGGTAAATTAATGTTGAGTTAATGAGATTGTTTGGGCCTCCTTGTGTATTATTCACCAATCTAAAACTTGCCGACTGGGTGTGTCGTAGATCCAACAAGGCGAGTTACCAAGTGATTTGACACACTCCACCCAGGGTAGAGGTCTTAGATGAATAATACCACTTGGAGATTGTTCTAATTAATCTATCACCACTGACTAGCTCAACGTGTATGAACTTACTCCTGGCAGATCGAGACTAGCTCACAAATGGAATGGTCAGGAACCCCACTAAGAGCTGAGGGGAATTTGCTTATTTTAAACAAGAAATAAATAACTGAAATTGAAATGTTATACTAATTACTAATCCACACTGACCAAGCCTCTTTTGAGGAGCTGAGGGGATGGTTTATTTGCCAACTTTGAAATTGAAGGAAATAAAGATAACTAGCAATAAAAATGTTACTTTCCAAAATGAAATCTAATCTATGTGAAGGTTTATTCAACTTTATTGTTTAATGTGAGATAGTTTGAACCTTTAAGCAAAAGAAAGAAAACTGAATGAAAAAAGTCCAAAAAACCACAACACCAACCCCCTTAAGGGGAAAACAAAAAAGTGAGGCCTCTCTTGGCTCACTTATTTTATTAACTCGGTTACAATTGCTCTTTTGAGAGTCTTTAGATCTTTTTCAAAAGGGATTTTGGATCCTTATAAGGATGAATCAAGGTTTTTACAAGTTACAAAAATCTTGGTGCTTCTAGAAATCCCAAGTGCTCCTAATCCACCAAATCTCGGCAAAATCTCCGCTTGTTTATTCAATGGCCTGCACAAAACAACAAACAAAAGAGTACAAAAGATAGCCAAAAACACTTTAAGAGTGTCTTTGGTTATTAGTAGAAATCCCTAAATATTTCTAAGTTAAAATCTACAAAAAAATTGCAAAAAGGAACTAAGAAACTCAAGCTAAAAAAACTTGTTTCCTTAGGGTTTTTTGTGGCTGTTCTAAAACAGCAAGTTAAAAGCACTTGAATGCTAGATTTGAACAATGAAAATACTTGGAAAAGATTAGCTTTTTATCTCTAAAAAAAATTTAGAAAATTATTTGAACAAAGGGATTATTTTCCTCCACTAGATCTAGATTCTTAAGATAGAATTTTTTTTGAAACAGAAATCAGATCTAAGCTATTACTTGCATGCGTGAAAGGAACTGATGATTTAGCTAGATAAACTAGATCCAAACTTGCTTGCATATATATGTAAAGTAACCAAGAAATTTTGATTTAAAGAGAAGGAGAAAGAGAACAAGCTTGTGCTTGGAATATCTTGGGCAATGGAGTCCTTCTTTGGTGAATGGAGGGATCTTCTTCAAAAGACTTGGAAAAAGAGGAAGAGTCAAGCTAGATCATCCTCTTCTCCAAGTTGAGGTATCAACTACTTCAATCACTTGCAAAAAAGAAGGGTTAGAAGATGGTATCACCTACAAGAGGGACTTCACAACACAATATGTTAAACCAAACAAATATTGCATCTAAAAATCGCTTAAGTAAATGGATAGCAAGATCACTAATCAAACTAGCTTAGCAATCCTACCCTAGTGAGTAATAGTACTCCTATAAGGCCAAATTAACCACAATACAAAAGCAAGAGAAATAGAATAATATCACCTCATACAAATTTGCATCCACACACTTAGACAATCCACCAATTTGACCTCCAAAGTCTTCTTTTATTCCAAAATGCAAAGAGTATTACAATGTCAATGATACAACAAACAATTCTTCCCAAGCTCCAACTAGCTTGCAAATGGGGAGAGTGCTTCAATATATAGCAATGGGTGAAAGGTTGGGAGATGAGGAGGGCGCACCACTTGGTGAAGAGGGGCGCACCACTTGGAAGAGTAAGGTATGCCAAGTGTTGAGATGGGCCTGCCTCTTATCCCATAAACTCCCACGAGTTGACACATGAAGAGATGAGGTGGATAGGATGCTGCCACCTATCACATAGTGAGTGGGTTAACATGTGGGTGCGCCACCTCTCTCAAGGAGGGCGCACTTCTCTTTTTGCACATGCTCAAAATCAAATCAACTCATGCACACTTTATTCCTTTGACCAATGAAAGTCATCTACTTGCTGTCACATAGCCTTTTGAGGCTTTATTTGTCTCCAACATGTTCCACAATGTTTCCTTGATTTTTGCCCTTTGCTGATTTTTCTGATTTTGTTTTGACTTTTTTGGGTTTTTTGAGCAAAAATGATTTATAAGTGATTAAAATCACTATTTTTGCTCAACTAAGTGGGTTCTTAGGTAATATGGGTGCTCTAGGTCCAAAAATGAGCACCCCCAAGGCATATCAAGTCCCGTAGTACCATTTTTTTAATACATCTTTATTTTTTAATTAAAAATTGCTGAATTCTAGCAAATTTTTAATTAACTGAAAAATTAAAAAATCTTAAGGGGGACTTAGCACATTTCCATAAGACTCTAGGAGTATGTTTAGCATGGTAATATACATTAGACACTAGGCTTAGATCCATGCTCAAGCTTAACCATGGGCATATACTCCGGCTCTGGAGGGATTGAGTGAAAAAACTCATAAATTATAAATTGCCTGAAAATGGCAAAATATAATTAATAAGTAAAAAAAACACTCCAGAGTACAACTCACGCTTAAGACTAAGGTGGCTAAGACCTTTTACAAGTTCATCATGCAACATCTCTTATTTCAATTTTTTATGGAAATGTAAAAAAGGTTGGTCTTAATGACTGGTTGAACTTCTGAATTCTAAATTTTGAACATGAAAATGTTCAATCTTTGGTGGCTCGCTGGAAATCCATCCTAGTGCAACTTGGTGGATAACATGTCCCAAAACTAGCAACTAGCTATATGATATCAAATTATCAATGCCCTCTCCCCCTTTTACGGGAAATAATCAGGGGCTGTTTGCCAGGTCTTGAATTAGAGGCATAAAGTCTTGGTCGTGCATCAATGCTGGATGGAGGACTAGCTACTCCAATATGTGTAGAAAGTGGTGTTCCACTTTCAACTAGCTCATCATCCTCCATGGTGTATGGATGAAGCTCCTCCTCCTCCTCCTCGTCCTCCTATTGTTGTTGCTGCTCTTGGACCCCTTCCTCTAACCATGCACGTGCCTCATCCAAGAGAGGCACCTCAACCTCCACCCTCCACTTAGACAATATATCAATATTGTCCAAAGAAATGGCATCCACTTCTGGCTCTTTCTCTATCTGCTCCACCACAAAAATCTTAAAAATTTGTGGATGAATTCACTACCTTGTCTTTGCACACCTCAAATATGCTTGATGGCCTCCACAAACCTCTTCCCTTGCTGCTCCACACAAAATGCAAAACACAATGAGCCAAAAAAAAACCGAATTGGGCTTTTTCTTATTTTTAAGTTATCTTGGGCATCACTGGCGATTTTTTCCGAGTTTTTGTTGATTTTTTCAAACCTCAAAAAATCGCGATTTTTGGTTTTCAAAAAATCGCCTAGTCAAAAAATCACGATTTTGACGATTTTTGCCGATTAATCGACGATTTTTTCTACTATGGTTAGAATTTCCTTTTTGCAAAGTAATCAAATTCTTGCCCCACCTTTTGCCCTGTATTCCCTCCCCTTGCCACTTTGTGGATTTTGGGTAACAAGAAAGGGCAAAGGACCGTGTGGCTAGTTTAATTAGGCACCTAATTCTATTATTGCTAAAACCATTAAAAAGGGTTGACTTGGGAGGCTAGAAGGGGTTGAAGCCGGGGACAGTTTCACGGCACTACGTGTCCTCCTTGTTGAGCGCCCAAGCATCTTGGATTTCACTTGCGGAGCTAGAGGGGAACCTTGTTGTTCCCTTGTTGAGCACCCAACACTTCCTCTTGGTTGAAGGGGTAAGGATTTGGGGAAGTAACATAGCTTAGGCTTGCAACTTTCACATCTAATTGCCCCTAATTCAAAGAGAGACCTAAAAATCTATTAAAAGTAAGCTACACACATTCCAACACTTTCAACTCACATTTTCTACATTTCAAGTTTTGCCATTCCTTTACTTTTCAAGCAATTTCACCTTCAAGTAATTTCATTTCATATGAATAACTATTTTCAAAGTATTTTTCATTTCAAGTACTCTTTATTCATTTGAACATAATTCTTTAAAGTATAAAGTTGTCTTTCAATTCATTGTATAAATATCTCATAGATTTGTTTCATTTTTGTAGAAGTATCTTGCTTTGTATATATATATTTCTTTCATGTATATTGGAATAATTGGGATTGGGTAATCTTTAGGCACTGTTCCAATTCTTGTTTTGTTAAAGTAAAATGTTTGCTTGTCATTGAAATATTGCATCTGCACGATTGCTTGTTATTGGGTTGGGTCTCCCTAATCAATAAATCAATTAACTCCTAGAACTTCAATAAAAACTTCACATAGTTTAATAGGGTCTACCCCCCTTGGCTTCCCTAGGAGTAAGCCTAGAAAGAAGGAGTCTAGATCGAGGTGACAGTGGGTCCAGACTTAGGTTTGTGCCTCCAAGGACACACCAAGTGGGTTGGAGACTTCTCCATGCTTGTAGGTGTGTATTAAGACGACAACATTTTCCAAACCCTCTTTTTGTTTGCAAAATTACAAAATAAAAAACTAAGTTTTCGACTTTATTTTCAGGCATGTCAGTGTTTTGGCGATATTTATGATAATATCGTGATATTATCGCTATATGATAATATGGTGATAATATCGAGCGATGATATCGTCAACACCTAAAATGGTGATAATATCGCGATTTTGCTAACACTGTTATAGAGAGTGAAAGAAGTTGCAAAAGAAGTATACTAAGAATTGTTATTGCGCAAACTGTAGGTTGAGCAAAGCCTGACCCAATCCACTGGATGACAATAATGGTGGGAGAGCTTACCCACTGTCACCTCATATAAACCCTCCCTCTCTTCTTTGAAGGAAGAATCCAACACAAGGGGGAGTCTCGGGTGACCCTAGGGGGAAATGAAGATCGAAAGTGATACTTAATGAAGAGATGCCCCTATAGGTCAAGTTACTAAGTGGAGAGTGGCTTGACAACGAGCTTCGGAGGTGGTTCAAACTTTATGGTTGCCAAGTGTTTGAGTACTTGCGGAAGATGGTTGCAATTGCCCGAGATACGACAAAAGACAAGATACAAGCTAAACAATCCAATGGACAAGCAAGTTAAACTTGCTGTCCCTATTTGCAGCAGTAAACGAGAATATATATCAGCAAGGAAAACAACTAACTATTGCAGATTTAACCACTTAAAGCATCAAAGATTGGTTTAAAAATGAAGCATAAAATATGTAGATAAATTCCCAACACTTTAGCACAAACTTTAGTGGTATTAGAGGGCTGTTATAAGAAGTTTTCAGAGTATATTTGTAACAGCCAAATGGCCGTAGCAATGTTTTGTTACGACAGAAGATTTCAACTCATAAAACAATCAAGCAAGCCACACAAAAAGTGCGTTGAGATTAGTAGAGTATTATGGCAGCTTGCTAGCAAATTTTGACGGTTGAAAAGTGAGCTATGAATAAAAAAGAGAATGATTTGCTGCAGCCCTAATGGCTGTAGCTTTAATTTAGTTACAACAACAAATTGCTTGGCTAAAAGAGGACACCCTTAGGGAAATTTGATCTCTCTCTCTCTCTCTCGTGCAAATGTCTTATGGTGAATTTTCTTGGTGATTTTTGGAGCTAAGGTGGTGTGCACCTCTTGGAGGTCTTCTCTCTTGCTTATGAATGGTCTTTGCTTGGTGATCTAGGGTTTTATCTTGCATCTCTTTTGAAATTGGTAAGGAAAATTTGCAATTGTTAGTTCTTCTTGCTTGTTTCATAATTGTTATTGGTTGAAACCCTAGGAGGAGTATAAGTACATACACCCTCCATTAAGCTTCATTTCATTTGCTAGTTGACAAGTCATTTATTGCAAGGTTTCTAGGAGTAGTACAAGGGTGTACACCCTCCTAGATTTACCTAAGTTTGATTTGCATGCCCTAGGGAGTAAGAGGGTTTACACCCCTAGGGATATTGTGGATCTAACTCGTACAATCCAAGACTCCATTTACCCATTTTTTTGAAGGCACTAGTCTGAAGTTTGCATTTGAGAAATAAAATTATTTGCATTGGGTAACGTGATTTTACGAGATTTTCAAGTTGTTCAAAGTGCAATCAATTCTATATGCTATTGGCTTGCTTATGGCCCTAGGGCGTCATCTTTTGCCAAGTAGCTCTTATTGCTGTTATAAATTAAAGCTACAGCCATTAGGGCTGCAGCAAAACACTTCATGAATCATAACTTTTGATTTTACTCTCTTATCAACCGTTAGAATTTGCTAAGAGTTTGCCAGCATAATCTACTAGTCCTAGCGCATCTTTTGGGTGGATTCTTTGCAAGTTTTGGTGGCTGATTTTTCTGCTGTAACAACTTGTTTGCTACAGCCATAAGACTGCAAATATATTTCTGCAATACTTGTCTATAACAACCTTACATTGATGCTAAAGTCTATGACTTGTCTATAACAACCTTATATTGATGCTAAAGTCTATGCTTTTATTACTTGAGTTGTACTTGTGTTCACTAGCTTATCTCTCAGATCATTTGTTAGACTTTTGGCATCTTGTTTAGTAGCTTTAATAATCATTTCTTTGCTGATACATATCTTTGCTGATAAATAGGGACAACAAGCTTAAATTGCTTGTCCAATTTAACATATAGCTTGTATACTTGGTGTTGCTTAATATATTTCTGCAATACTTCATCTATAACAACCTTATCATTGATGCTAAAGTTCATGCTTTCATACTTGAGCTGGAAATTTGTGTTCACTAGCTTATCTCTTGCATCATTTGTTAGACTTTGAGCCATTAATTATATTAATAATAATCATTTCTTTGCTGATATATATCTTTGTTGATTGCTAAATAGGACAACAAGTTTAAATTGCTTGTCCACTTAACATATAGCTTGTACTTGGTGTTTTGGTGTCTCTGCAGTGTATCAATTGCCGTCAAGTAGGTACTCAAACTTATTGGCAACCATTGACCTTTACCTAGACTCATTTCCAAGCTACTTTCCATTTAACAACCTTGACCTATAGGGCATCCATTCATAAGCACTTTCCATCTCATTTCCCCCTAGATTCACTCGAGATTCCCTTGAGGTGATCACTTCATCTCTAAAGTGATGGGAATACCTATCCGAGGTGACAACGGTATTCTCCTAGTTGTCACCATTCAGGAGTTTGGGTCAAGCCATTCAACGCATAACCCCATGACAACAAGAATTAACGAGGATCTAGGAGAAGTTGAAGAAGATTGAACTAGTACCATCTCCATCACGAGTGATATTAGTAGCATTAGAACCAAGCTGAGTGTAATGTTCCCAAACCAATTTTTTTGCTTGGGGACACTAGCTAATCACTGAATTAACTGTTTGACTGTTTATGTATGCAAGTTGGCCATTGATATTTCGGCCTTAGGGTTATATTCGCATTCAACACAGCTTATCAAGATATATTCAATACAATGCAAGGTCTCATCAATACACAAGATATGGAACCACAAATCACAGATCTGACCTTTATTTATGAGAAGTAAGAACCTGATACAATATAGAAGCAGATCTGGAATAACATCAGATGGCTCCAAGATAAAGATATGAGCTGCTACAAAATGCTCCCGACAATACAAGATGAGCCTCCCAAAGGCTGAATGCAAGATGAAGGATCAAACACAAAAGGCTAGGGTTATATCCAACCCCTCTAGCTGCTGGCATGTCCTGCTGAAAGAATATGAAGACCAAGGGTTCGACCCAATTGAAGAAGACTTCCAAATGCTACCAAACTCCACCAAGAGATAGATCAAGGCAAGGGAAACCCCCTCCTGAAGTATGAAGTTCAAATATTGAGTCTTCCCCCTCCAACTGCTGAAACCCTAATAGAGCCTGCGCCCTCCTAAAACCCTAAAGTGCCAATAATTTGGCCTGGATGAATGAGGCCTCCAAATCACCTATAGATCGGGCTGCCACAAGCCCCTAGGAGAAGTTTCAAGATCAGATCTGAGGTAGAACTCCCTAGATCTGAGAATCTTTGAATCACCAAGATGACGTCCTTCCTTCAAAGCCGTCCCAACCTGTAGATAATACTCTGGCCGTAGTAACTCCTCAAGAAAGCCTCCAAATTGGTGAGCTAGGTCCTGCAAGCAAAACCCAACTGCTAGAATCTCCCAAAGCTCTCTCAATAAGCTGGATCAAAATGTTCCTCAAGCAATGGTGCACCCGTGCTGGAAAACCCTAACTGGTACGACCCTGCTGCTCTCCTGAATAGATGATGAGTGTAGAATGGTGTGGGTGGAGTGTTTCATCCCCGAGACCAAGCTTGGAACAAGGTGAGTGGAATCTTTCACCACTGAGTTGTTCTCTAGGGTTTGTAATCTCAAAATCCTCAAAACTGTGTGCTCAAGAGCTCAACAAGAAAAATACCAAATATCCAAGATGAATGAAAGGTGCGCCCTAGCCTTTTCTTTATACTTCCATTCTGTTTCCCTGTTGAGTAAGTTTAACCCCTAACTCAACCTCCAACGTTCTAATTCTTCATTGAGTTACTTTTTTGCTCTTTTTCCCTTTTTCCTAAGTCAACTTCAAAATATAACATTAGTTTGGTTGACTTTTCCCCCATGCTGCATGAGACTATGGTCTAGTGGGGATGCCTAGACCACTAAGTCTTCCCAGACCTCTTCATCAAGAGGTGGGGGACATTACAGTCTTCCCTGCTAGAAATTGCTTGTCCTCAAGCAATTCCAAACCTGTTTCCCGTACCACCTGTTCATTTTCCCACGTGGCATCCTCAATGGGCAAATCCTTCCATTTGATCAAGTACTCTTTGATGCTTCTCTTCCGAAGCTTCTTCTCTCGAACCTCCAATATCTCCTCTGGTACAAGAACCAACTGCCCCTCTTCATCTAGAGGTGGTAGCACTTCCAGTGGAGTGATGTGTTGGCTGATGGCCCTTTTCAGGCAGGACACATGGAAGACATTATGTATCCTTCTACCCTGTGGGAGCTCCAACTCATAAGCTATGGCCCCTACCTTTCTGTTGATCTTGTAGGACCCAAAGAAACGTGGTTGGAGTTTCTTTGCTCCACTTCTTTTTATAGAAGCCTGCCTGTACGGTTGGAGCCTTAGGTAGACTAAGTCACCAACCTCAAAAGTACGCTCTACCCTGTGTTTGTCTGCTTGGACCTTCTGTTGGTTCTGTGCCCTCTGTAAGTGATCCTTCAACTCCCTGAAGATATCCTGACTCTGCTGTACCCAATCCTATACCATTGGGGCCTTGCTGTCACCAAAAGCAATCTCTATGAAAGAGAGTGGGTCATAACTGTACAATGCCCTGAATGGGGTCATGCCTATGGACATGTGATGGGTGGTGTTGTAACAATATTCCCCTAAATGTAGCCATCTGACCCATGCCTTCTGCTGCCCAGCAACATAATTCCTAAGATAGCCTTCCACCCATTTGTTGACTATCTTGGTTTGCTCGTCCCTCTGAGGATGATAACTAGTACTAGGAGTCAAGGCCGTACCAACTAGCCTGAATAACTTCTGCCAGAATATACTCATAAATCGGCTATCCTTGTCACTAACAATGGTTTTGGGTAAACCGTGAAGTCTGAAGATCTCCCTGAAGAATAATTCGGCCACCTGTGTTGCACTGAAGTCTGTAGCAATGGAGAAGAAGTGTGCAAACTTCGTCAACGTGTCAACCACCACAAAAATACAATCCTTTCCCTGCGCCTTGGGCAAACCTGTGATGAAGTCCACGGAGATGCTTTCCCATTTGTGCTCTGGGATGGGTAGGGGTTGCAGCAGTCTTGTTGGGTGAGTGTGCTCATCCTTATTCTCCTGGCAAGTAGTACACTCCTTGATGCGATTTATCACATCCTCCTTGAGGCCTTTCCATGAGAACCTCTCCCTCACCTGCCTGTATGTCTTGCCAATCCCTTGGTGCCCTGCCATCGGTGAGTCATGACATGCCTGCAACACTTTGGCCTTGAAGGCCGATTCAGGAACCAAAAAGATTCGGCCCTTATAATGGATGATGCCATCAATGACCCTGAAGTTATCGTCCTGTATTTGTCCATCTATCACCTAACAAGCGAACTGATTTTCCGAGTATTCCATCACCAAGTGGTCCTTCCAATCAACTAATACATTTGTCATGGCATAAATTGATGGCCTCCTGGATAATGCATCTGCCACCATGTTGTTTTTCCCTTTGATGAATTCAATGTCAACGTCATAGGCCTGTATCCTGCTGACCCACTTTTGATGTCTTTCATTCAAGTCCTTCTGTTCCAAGAAGTACTTGAGGCTGTTGTGATATGATCTCACTACAAATCTAGCACCGACCAAGTATTGCCTGAATTTTGCCAAGGCGTGCATGATGGTCAACATCTCTTTGTCATAGATGGTGTAAAGTAACTCAGGACCCCTGAGTTTTCGGCTCTCATAGGCAAGAGGGTGCCTATTCTGCATCAGTACGACCCCTATGCCTTCTCCGGAGGCATCACACTCCAAGATGAAAGGTTGGCCGAAATCTGGTAAGGCCAATACCGGACACGTGCTCATTACCTTCTTCATTCTGTCGAACGTGGCTTGGGCTTCTTCACTCCATCTGAAAGCCCCTTTCTTTGTTAGGTCAGTCAAGGGTGCACAAAGCTGGGAGAACCCTTTGACGGACTTCCTGTAGTAGCTGCAAATGCCCAAAAATCCCCTCAACTCTGTAAGGGTTTTAGGTGTTGGCCATTCAACTATGGCCTGAATCTTCTCCTGATGTACCTGTACTCCTTTAACTCTGATAATGTGTCCCAAGTACAGGACCTCCGTCATTCCAAACTCACATTTGGATTCCTTAGCATACAATGACTGATTCTCCACGATAGTCAGTATCTGGTCCACATGCTGAAGGTGTTCCTCCCACGTCCTGCTATAGATCAGCAAGTCATCAAAGAATACAAGGAGATGCTTCCTCAACTGTTTGTTGAAGACATGGTTCATACATGACTGGAACGTGGCTGGGGCATTGGTTAAACCAAATGGCATCACTAAAAACTCATAGTGGCCGTAGTGACACCTGAAAGCAGTTTTTGGGATGTCCTCTTCCCTCATTTTGATTTGATGGTACCCAGAGCGCAGGTCAATTTTGGTGAAATAGACAGCCCCATGCAACTCGTCTAGTAGCTCATCAATCCTTGGTATGGGATACATGTTTTTGATTGTTTTCTTATTTAATGCCCGGAAGTCAATGCACATGCGCATGGTTCCATCCTTCTTCTTGACCAACACCACTGAAGAAGCAAAAGGGCTGGAACTCGGCCTAATGTGCCCCATATCCAAGAGTTCTTTGATTGCCTTCTCTATCTCGTCTTTGTACTTCTTTGGATGTCTGTAAGGCGTGGTGATGACTGGTTTTTCTCCTTCCTCCAACTCAATGATATGCTCAAACCCCCTGTCTGGTGGCACCCCTGGTGGAATAGGTCCAAACACTTTACTGTGTTTGTCAATGATCTCCTGAATCTCTGGTGTGTAGTGAACCTTGCCTTGTTTGTCCACACGTGCCGAAATCTTGCACTCAGCTGCATACACTATCTCTTCTCTCCTGAAAATGGCCTCCATCCTCTTGGCCGTAACTACCTTGGCTGAGTTACTTGTCATGCCTCGGAGAACTACCTTTCGTCCACCCTCCTTTGTGAAAGACATCTCCATGGTCTTGTAGTTGGTGGTGATAGGCCCCAACGTACTGAGCCACTGTACTCCAAGGATTATGTTTGTGTCCGGAAGGTCCATCACATAAACATCTTGTACCAAATCATGCCTACCCAAAGTAAGCTTCATGCCTGGAATGTACCTATTACAAGGCATGGTGCTTCCACCTGTTGTCTCCACCTTGAACCCTTCAAATTCAACCGTGGGTATATGCCTCCTCTGTAGCAATGCTGAGTCAATGAAGTTGTGAGAGGCTCCCCCATCAATCAACACTGACACCTTTTGCCCCTGCAAGACTCCTCTCATTCTGAAGGTGTTGTATTTGGGCACTCCACTGATGGATGCCAAGGTAGCCTTCTCTTCTGCTGTACTGTCATGACCTATAGCCTCCTCATCTGCAGTTTCGGTGCCTCCATGTTCTGGATGTGGCGAAAATCCTCCTCCTCTTCATTCTCTGAAGTCACCTCTATGTAGTGGACTTGGCCACAGCCCATGCATTTGTGGGATGGGTTCCATGGTTCTTTGCAAGTGTAGCACAATTGCTTCCTCCTCAATTCTCTTCTGGTGTTCTCGTCCATCCTGCCTCTCCCCCTGTCAAACCCCCTTGGGTCTCGCCCTCCTGGGTTTAATGGAGGTCTTTGGTCTCTACCTCCGGTGTTAAGGGGTGGTCTAGGCACAAACTTCGATTTTGCAGCTGGTCCTAGGTCTCTCGTCCTCTAAATAGCATCCTGTAGGTTGGTAGGCTTAAAAGCCTTTACCCAACCCTTCAAGGGTTCCATCAACCCCTCAGTGAAGAGCATCATGAGTTTGGTCTGTGATACATCCTGTACCATGACTGCTAGTCTCTGGAATTTCTCAATGTACACCTCTGGTGCTCTTGTCTGTCTAAGCTGTGTGAGCTCTCGAAAATGTAACTCAGGATCCCCCTGGTCAAACCTGTCAATGAGTCTCTGAGTAAATTCTGTGTATGCCACTATCTGATTGTGGCCTAGTGTGGTCAATCCATGGTACCACCAATCATGAGCCTTGCCATACAAGTACATGGTGGAAAACTTGATGGCCTCCATCTCCCTCACGGGGTTAAGCTGCAGATAAGTGTCAAACTTCTGTACCCATGCTTGTGCAGTCATCTTGGCCGTACCATCAAAATAGGGAATCTCCATCTTCCCAACCTTGCGCTCAAACTCATAGTTGCTCTTGTGGTTCGGCCTAGGTTTATTTCTGAATTTGAGTTGACAGTATTGGTCTAGGGTCATTTGCCTTTGAATTGTCATACTCAAATCGTTGTACTCCCTAGTACACTGTGCCATTTGCTCAACAAAGTCATCCACGGGTTCATGCTGTGCCTATTCATCTGTGAACGTGGGCAAGTATGGTCTAGGAGTAGTCCTGCTACCTATCTGTCCATGTGGTGCGCTCCCTCCATTGCTTCCCTCAGACTGATGATAGGGAATATGCTCTGGATTATACCTGTTTCCTCTGTGAGATCCACCCGTCTCCCTGTTGTCATACATCTCTGGACCTTTCCCCTTGTGAGTCATCTGTAACAATAGATCGACTATCCTTGTCTGGTTCTCATCCACCTTCCTCAGGTTCTCATCTACCTTTCTCAAGGTCTCTGATATTTTGGCCTGCCCCCTACGATTTGTCTCCTGATTTTCTTGTAAGCGGCAGACCAATGTACTCTTTGTCTGGATCAAGGACTTATGGAAATCCTGTGCTAAGATTGCCAAGCCTTGTGGCTCATTGTCATCACTTGAACCTTCCATCTCGGCTTCTGTCTCACTGGTCTGTTTCTTCCTTCGGCCCATATAGATACCACTGAACTTCTGCATGCGCTAATCTCCATAGGATGGGAGGATCAGAGCTCTGATACCACTGTAATGTTCCCAAACCGATTTTTTTGATTGGGGACACTAGCTAACCACTGAATTAACTGTTTGACTATTTATGTATGCAGGTTGACCACTGATATTTCGGCCTTAGAGTTATATTCAGTTATTCAACACAGTTTATCAAGATATATTCAATACAATGCAAGATGTCATCAATACACAAGATATGGAACCACAAATCACAGATCTGACCTTTATTTATGAGAAGTAAGAATCTGATACAATAAAGAAGCAGATCTGGAATAACATTAGATGGCTCCAAGATAAAGATATGAGTTGCTACAAAATGCTCCCGACAATACAAGATGAGCCTCCCAAAGGCTAAATGCAAGATGAAGGATCAAACACAAAAAGCTAGGGTTATATCCAACCTCTCTAGCTGCTGGCACGTCCTGCTGAAAGAATATGAAGACCAAGGGTTCGACCCAACTGAAGAAGACTTCCAAATGCTACCAAACTCTACCAAGAGATAGATCAAGGCAAGGGAAACCCCCCTCCTGAAGTATGAAGTCCAAATACCGAGTCTTCCCCCTCCAACTGCTGAAACCCTAATCAAGCATGCACCCTCCTGAAACCTTGAAGTGCCAATAATTCGGCCTGGATGAATGAGGCCTCCAAATCACTTGAAACTCTCTAGGATGATAGACCGGGCTGCCACAAGCCCCTAGGAGAAGTTTCAAGATCAGATCTGAGGTAGAACTCCCTAGATCTGAGAATCTTTGAATCACCAAGATGGCGTCCTTCCTTCAAAGCCGTCCCAACTTGTAGATAATACTCTGGCCATAGTAACTCCTCAAGAAAGCCTCCAAACTGATGAGGCAGGTCCTGGAAGCAAAACCCAACTGCTAGAATCTCCCAAAGCTTTCTCAATAAGATGGATCGAACTGTTCCTCAAGCAATGGTGCGCCCCTGTTGGAAAACCCTAACTGGTACGACCCTGCTGCTTTCCTGAATAGATGATGAGTGTAGAATGGTGTGGGTGGAGTGTTTCATCCCCGAGACCAAGCTTGGAACAAGGTG
>SNQJ01S0156259.1:1320-16112 GCA_010110895.2 Picea sitchensis | reverse complement strand
CATTACTTTATCAATTAAATATTCTTCCTTGACTTTGTCAGCTCACTTTATCATTTAAATAATCTTCTTTGATTTTGTCACTTCACTTTATTATTTAAATAATCCTTCCTGACTTTGTCACTTTACTTTATCATTTAAATAATAATTTATTCTTTGTAAGATCTTTGACTTCTTTGACCTTTTGGGGCTTCAAGCCAACATATGAGGGTCCTCCAACTTTGTAAGGCCATAACTATCAAACTGTGAGGATTTATGTGGCGTTCCACATACCACCAGAAATGGCATGACATATACTATCCATATAGAATAGTATTACCTTCAAATATATTAAAACTCATACTATTATACATGAAAGAACCTTGGGTCCATTACCCAAAACTTTGTGCTACCGAAATTCGCTACCGGAATTTCTTCAAGGGTTGACATCAATGACAACCAACCTTAATCAACATCATCTAAACATCTATATAGCCCCATTTATGATATTGCTACTTCTTTTTATACCATATTCTACTCGGTAACTTTGTATATTTCTTTTCTGCTCTGCTCTTTCTACTGACAAAAATTCCTTGCACAATCCTAGTACATGCCTATAGTCCACATAGTCATAAGGATTCAGGGAAATATTAACTGCCTTTCCATCTCATCTTTTTTCAGCTCCATGATCCCTTGCGCTGTTGGTAGCAATCATTTGAGAATATTTATTGATGATTCATTTCTTGATTCTGGCTTGCTTCTTCTTGATTGTAACAACCCCTCTGTTACGACTAGGAAAGCGAAGCACAAAAGGTAATTTTTTTTTTAGGCATTAGGAAGTTAAAGTCAACAAAATATTTCATAGTAGGGCATAATCTACGAAATCATAAGTAAAAGAATTATAAGATACTCAACATTGTAATCAATAACGACATAACCAATGCATCAACATAAATGATATCGACACAGAAACACAAATAGCAACACAACTCAACACATCACAATAAACTTGAAGCAATTTATAAACAATGATCAACCAAATACTGAATATTAAAATGACTAGCCGCCCAACCTACCCTGCAAGTTTAGGACCTCCAGGACACATAGGAAACGCTCAAGCCCAGGATTCATCCGATTGATTTTGACCATTTAAGTTATCATGGCTAGAGAATGACGCAGAGACGATTTCCACAGCAGATAATACACAGAGATAAAGTCCAACAATAGATGATATGCAGTGATAATGAAAAATGCAACGAAGTCAAGGGAAAAATCACCAGGAGCCTCCCAATGCTGAGAAATGTTTTTTGGAAAATGATGGGCGAAATGTTTTTGGGAAAAATGATGGGTGAAAACGCAGAGATTAATGCAAAGTAAAAACGCCAGGGGATACTCGTTGTTGGGAGAAATTGTTGCATAAAGAAATAATGTAGAGGTTTGAATAAAAATCGTTGAGCAAGGAATTAAAACACAGAGTTTAACTCTCGAACCATTCAGAGGAAATAAGAGCATTTTTAATCCGCCATTCGACAAACAGAGATAGCAGTCCAGTAGACAAAACGCAGAGGCAAACAATTATGGATAAAACACAGTCAATAGCACAGAGGTAAATAAAAAAACAAACGTAGAGATAGTCATGGAACACGCAAAGGTAATGTTGAATGAGTTGTTGGGTGGAAGCGCAAAGGAATTTAAGGATAAATGCAAAGATGTAGGGAGAAGAATAAGTAAAGATGAGGAACACAATCTTCCTTCCATATTTTTCTCACTAACCAGTCTGACTATAGGTATGAAAGAGAAGGAATAATATTCAAGAATCAAAACGAAAGTTAATTTTTAATCACAACAAGAGGGTTTTCGATCTACAACAAATATTAAATAAAATTTCAACACACATTTCCATAATATTCATATCTTCCTCAGCATGGATTAACATCAATATTCATAAAACCTTTAAAATATCAATACAAGATGGAGTACCATAACCAATAATACGATGTTCATGAGGATTGATATTTCTAAAGAAATCCTCTCGAACTTGTGCCTCACTCCTTAGCTTGCCAATACAAGGACTTCATCGGTACCTCCCAGCCAATCCCAGGGGTACTCTTCTTCCCCCTTATCCCCCAAGCCGCAAAGGGGCCACACACAAACACAACCAGAATCCTCTAGATCCCATCTCACCTCGCAAGGTAGAGCCACCAATATCTCTCAAGTTGGGTATCCCAACTCTCACAAGTAAAACCAGTCAGAATTTCTACAGCATAACCTTACTCATAACCAGTGTGTTCCCCTTACTCATCTTAGCCATTTGTTTGATAGAATTTCCTTAGTGACACCTTGCCATTTGCACATTTAATTCACTTTTTTTAAATAATTAATTGGGAATTATTCCTCCCATACATTTTTCACCCTTTCCCTTAGTCGCACCAGAAAATCCAAAATTTATTTTAAATAAAAGTCAATTTCCCTCACCCATCCTAAAAGTGCTCCTAAAATCACTCCTAGTTGTCCCTTTATTCGCCTTATTTCCAATTAATGATTGATGCCTTTCTAAAACTGAGTTTAGTTAAAATAGGATTGTTCTCTAGTTAGACTAGTGTTAACTAAAATCTAGATACCTTTCTATGCTTACACATTCTTTTATGCTTTATTCCTTTCTTATTTTAAATTCTAATTTGGTATTTTCTACACACATGTGTATTGCATTAATTTTTTAGATTTATTTCATCTCTCTTAATATCATAAATTGGTTTACCCTTTTTCCTATTTTACTTAATTTGTAATTTTTTTTTAGTAATCTCACCAAGCTTTAGACTTAGGATTAAATTCAAATAGGCTTAGACTTTCATTTGGGGGTTTAAAATTAATAATTCCAATCCTTAATTAATTAATTAAATCTGGCAATGTTTAAAGATTTTATAGGATGTAAAAATTCGCTCAAGTTTTTCTAGGCCACCTAGGTTCATTGGCTCAAATTTTATTACATGGAATTCCCTTCAAGACACACTCTGTGCTCCAAGGGTGCCACTTGCCTTTGATTTAAATTTTAATTACACGATGTCCCCTTCAAGAAGTACTCCATGCTCCAAGGTTGCCACTCGCCTTTGACTGGTTTTGGTAGTTGTCCAACCCTTGGAGTCAATACTCCATTCAGACGAACTTCTGAGAGACTAAGGGATTCTAAGGAATAAGGACCCTACCTTATTGTGCGCCCCTTAGAAATGTTTGTGAGTGATTGTCCCAAGATTCCCTCATGACATCAAGGATCCCTCAAGCTAGGTAATCGTTAACCTACAACTCAAGGAATGACGAGAGTGCTAGTAGGTTGTGTCAGGGATGCTACCACACCTATCTCTCAATATCTGGTTTCTGTGCATGGCCCCTTTACTCCTTATGTGAGTTAGATTAGCAAGCAATCGTCAGCCTGCATCCATCAACAAAACACTATCAATGATCCATAAAAAACATCATAATATAATAGACCATATGTCACATATGCATAAATGAAATACTCAAACCAATATAGTCCACTACCTAACTCAATCTGGATTCCAAGGAGGTCTAGTGATGCCATCAACATCCTCATTTTGTCAAGTGTCCTGCACACTCAGGGGAAACTCGTAAATAACATCTGTCAATACATAGATATCAAACAACATAAATTATAATCCATATACACCATCATAACAATCCATAAGAGAAAAAAATAACCACATACTATAATCGGATCACTTGCAAGCATGTGTCCTCAAAGAATAAGTCAACATCATGTGCTCGCAAGAGCAGGATGTTACATACACTCCCTCTTATTTTAAACTTCGTCCCGAAGTTGTACAATATATAAATGCAGTAAATAAAGCAATAAAGCATTTGACAATATATATATGTCTAACTATCAAATAAATATGGAAACCATTAGTGCATATCAAATGCGTCCTCCCAGGTAGCTGAGTGTGTACTATAATTGTCCCATTGGACCTTGACCTGATCGATTGTTTGACGCCGTAGTTGTTGAATGCGATGATCCAGAATGTGGATTGGCATCCACCGTGAGTGCACCCTCATCCGAGACCTGCAGGGAACTCATGTCAATCACATGTGTAGGATCACTAACATAATGTCTCAAAACAGATACATGAAAAACATCGTGCATACGCCTCAAAGAATCAAGCAAGGCTAGTGGATAGGCCACGGGCCCCTTCCTGTCCACAACTTCAAAGGGTCCCAAAAAACTAGGAGAGAGTTTAACACCCTTTCCAAACTTGATCTAACTCTTGTGCGGTTTCACCTACAAGAAAACTTGATCACCAACTTCATAATTACGGTCAACACGATGCACATTGGCATAAATTTTATGTTGATCTTGTGCTTTTTTAATCCTTTGTCTTATTGTTTTCATTTTATCTTCCATTTCTTAGATTGCTTCTGGTCCTACTAGGACCCTATCCTCAAGTCGATCCCAGCTCAATGGCATCTGACACGGTCTCCCATAAAGAAACTCAAATGGTGCCCTCTTAATGGTACCTTCATATTTGTTGTTGCATGCAAACTCTACTAGTGGCAAGAACTCTTCCCAACGCTTCTATTGGTCCATCACATACATATGCAACATATCTTCCAATATTTGGTTTGTTCTTTTTTTTTTCCCATATGTCTCTGGGTGATACGATGTACTAAAGTTAAATGGGTTCCCAAGGCCTCTTGGAAACTAGTCCAAAATCATCCTATAAACATCGATCCTTTATCGGATATGATCCTTTTAGGCATGCCATGAAATCTCACAATATCTCTGATAAAAAATCTAGCTATGTCTGGCAGCTGATATGTCATACGCACTAGAATAAAATATGAACTCTTCGTCAGAGTGTCAACAACCACGAAAATCGAGTCATGCCTCCTTGCCGTCAGTGGAAATCCAACAATAAATTCCATCGAAATGACCTCCCATTTCGATTCTGGAATAGTGTGTGGTTGTATTAATCATGTCAGATGTTTATGTTTATCCTTTACTTGCTAACATTCCAGACACCTCGCCACATAGCTAACTATATCCGCCTTCATTCCTTTCCAGAAGAATAAGGTCTTAAGGTCTTCCCTCATCTTCATGACTCTTGGATGAGCCATGTACACTGCTCTATGAGATTCATTTAAGATCAAACATCTCAATTTGTCATTAGGCGGTACATAAATCTAGATATTATACCTCATCAATCCATTGTTGTCCAAAATATATTCTTCAAATTTTGGTACCAACATGGTGTCTTGTCCAATATTTTCCTTAACCTCTTTATACTAGTCATCATCAAACTATATACTTAGAATATTTTCTTGAAGATTCTTCTGAAGAGGTATCACCGAAAATATGCATGGTCTCTGACTCAACACATCTGCCACTTTGTTCACTGTTCCTTTTATGTAAGAAATCTCAAAATCATATTTGCTAAGAAATTTTGACCAACGCCTTTATCGCGCATTCAAATCACTTTGCGTAAAAATGTATTTCAAACCAAAGTGGTATGTTTTTAGTTCAAATTTTTGTCCAATCAGGTATTGTCTCCACACTCTCAGGGCATACACAATGGCCAATAACTCCATATCATGCGTCGCATAGTTCTCCTCATTCTTTCTTAATTTCCTTGAGATGTAAGCGATCACTCGACCATCTTGCATCAAGACTTCGCCTAAGCCTTCCTTGGATGCGTCTGTGCATACCAAGAAGTCCTCGTTCATGTCGGGGAATTTTAGTATCGGCCTTGTCGTCAACAACTCCTTGAGCCTTCGAAATGCTTCCTCACATTTCTCAGTCCATACAAACTTTTTGTTTTCTTCTTCAATTCCGTGATCGGATTTTCTATTTTCGAAAAACCTTCGATGAACCATCGGTAATATCCTTCTAAACCCATAAAGCTACGTACTTATGGTATGTTCATCAATGCAGGCCATTCCATAATATCCTCTACCTTCGCTAGATCCATAGCGATGCCTTCACCGGAGATAACATGCCCTAAATAATGAATCCTCAATTGATAAAGATAACATTTTGACAGTTTCACGTATAGTCAGTTTTTTTGTAAACACTGTAGTACCAAGCGAAAATGTTCGTGATGTTCTTCCATCATCCGAGAATATATCAATATGTCGTCAATGAATAATTTAAAAAACTTGTCCAAGTATTCGTGGAAAACCCCATTCATCAATCTCATGAATACCCCTGGGGCGTTTTTCAGTCCAAATGGTAAAATGGTAAATTGGTAATTTATGAACCTCGTCTTGAATGAGGTCTTAGGAATGTATTCCTCTTTGATCCGTAACTGGTGATATCCTGATCTCAAGTCAATCTTGAAAAACACAGTCGTGCCCTTCATTTGGTAAAACAAATCATCTATTCTTGGCAATGGATATTGGTTCTTGATTGTTTCCTTGTTCAATTGATGGTAGTCAATATAGAGTCTCTATGACTCATCCTTATTCTGTATGAAAATAACAGGAGCACCCCAAGGTGACACACTTGGACGTATATGTCTTAGGTCCAACAACTCCTTTAGTTTCATTTTCAACTCTTGTAGCTCAGGAATTGACATCTGATAAGGCTTTCTTGCTATCGGTTCAGTTTCAGGTTTCGAGTAGATGGTAAACTCCAGCTCTCTTTCAGGTGGAAAACCTTGTAACTCTTCTGGGAAAATGTCTGCAAAATATCGCACTACCAGAAGGTTTTCTAATCCTTCTTCCAAACCCTTGTCATTCAGCGCTAAGATTGCATAAATATTGCATCCTTTGCGCATGCTCTTCTATAGTTGTAGAGAAGAAATGAACTTTAAGTAAAATCCTTAGTTTCTTCCTACAATAACTCATCTTTGTCCCTCATCATCGATCAAACTCAACCATTTCATCTTACAATCGATTATCACATCATGAGATTCTAACAAGTCCATACCGATCACGATATCATAAGACCCTAATATCATGACTATAGGTTATCCTTTGATAAAAAATCTCCCAAGTTAAGGCTACAGTCTATAGCCTTTCCTCCAACGTTTTGCTTGGTACCCAAAGCAATTTCCACGTAGCTAAAATTGTCCTATTCGACTCCCTTTCCCTTAATTATTTTTAGCGTTACATCAGAAATAAATCTCTCTATAGCACTAGGATCTATCAAAATACTAAAGGTCTGGTAAACGATGGTACCTAACGTCTCGAGCACAGTAGACTGGTTCTCGGCCTGACGGTTATTCACCGCTGCACGAATCCTGTGGGACTTGCCCAAATCTCCAATAGTAGTGTTTTAGACTGACCTAGATGCTCTATCCCTCTCAACCAGACAATCTCACTGGTAATTTTGCTACCCACATGTCCAAAATCTGATCTTTGGCCCAGTACTCCTGGTCCCTAGAGTAGAAGTTGTTGGCCTACCAACCTGGAATCCTGGTTTGTTTTGTTGAATAGGCCTAATATGTTTTTGTTGAGGGTGATGTTGCTATTGATGTTGTGGTCCTCTATAGGGAGTCTTCTACTAAGGATTTCGTCATCATGGCATCGCGAACGTAGATCCTCTCGACGTGTCTCGATACCCTGATGAATGTTTAGCTGGGGTCTGATTCTACTGTGCACCATATGTCACATGTCCTGTCAGTCTCACAAGAGTCATGCCCTAACCCCCACTGATAAACTCTTCCTCAACTATGAGGACCTTCTGGACTGCATCCTGCAACGTCTGAGGCATTAGGATCCTCACCTTCACATGAATGTTGACATTAAGGTTGAACACAAACTTGTTGACCTTGAGCTTCTTGGTGTTTAGATGTGGAGCATACCTAAGCAGTTCCATGAATCGGGCCTCATACTCCAGCACTGTACGAACACCCTGTCATAAGGAATTGAACTCATTGAGATGGCGCTCAATGAATTACTCTGATAAATACCTCTCTCGGAACTGCTCCTCGAACAGTTCCCATGACATGTCTTCGAAAACCATGTTCAGTTGCAGTAGGAGCCTCTTCCATGAAAGAAGAGTGCTCCCCTTCAGCTAAAAGACTGCCATGTAGACTTTCATGTCAGAGGTGTAGTCGTGAAGTGCGAAGCACATCACCATGTTCTCTAGCCATGCTCGACGACTACGCCGTCCATGGCACCCATGAACTCGGAAATATTAACCTTCTCGAGTTCTCCGTGAATGCTACCAGTACCGGCTGGGGCACGTTGTGGACCCTCATGGGGTATAGGCGCCCTGGCCTCATATCTATCTATTCATTTAATCAAGGCCTCTAACATCCTTTAAAAGGACCACATCAACCCAAACACATCCCCCACAACAATCTGCTCCTGTCCAATGAATTTCTCTTCTCCTTGGGGGTTATACTCCTTTGGTGTGGATGATACTGGAGGCGTAACACCTCCTCCCCTAGAACCATGTCGTCTGCCTCTATGATATCCTCTCACCATTATTACCTGTAGGGACACAATTCAATTTAATTAGTGATAAATTATTAATCAAGTGTTTAATACAGTAGAAGGCGTAATGATCCCAAGTCGCAGGGTTGAACCTGCTTTGATACCATATGTAATGGCCCCTCCATTATGACTAGGAAAGCGAAGCACAAAAGGTAATTTTTTTTTTTTAGGAATTAGGAAATTAACTTCAACAATATAATTCATAGCAACGCATAATCTACGACATCATAAGTAAAATCATTACAAGCTACTCATCATTGTAATCAATAACGACGCAACCAATGCATCAACATAAATGATAGTGACACAAAAACAGAAATAGTGATGTAGCTCAACACATCACAATCAAATTGAAGAAATTTATAAACAATGATCAATAAGATACGGAATATTAAAATGAATACCCGCCCAACCTACCCTGCAAGGTTAGGACCTCTAGGACACATAAGCAATGCTCAATCCCAGGATTCATCCGATTGATTTTGACGATTTAAGGTCTCAGGGATGGCGATTGTTCTGAGGAACAAGGAGGCTTCTACATCCCACTAACACAATCAAGTCAAAAACCAACTATATCAATCAATCAACATCATTATTGTTCATGGCGCAAGATAATTTAATTACTAAATTCATCATATCACAACATAAGTTAAGGTGCGAGTGTAATCAACCTTATTTTATTTTCATGGCGCAAGGGAAAACATCTATTTTATTCCAAGGCGTGGGATTAATCTATTACTAAATTCAACAATAAATCAACATTATTTTCAAGGTGTGTGCATTATCTAATTATTGTATTAAACATAAATCAACATCATTCATTGTGCACAATTAATATAATCACTTAAGAAATCATACATCAACATTTTGACAATGCGCGTGAGTAATATAAAGCGTAATCATTTATGCATCATCATTAGTCCATATCGCAAAGAAATCTAATCACCTAATTCATTAGCATAATCCATGGTGCAAGGAATTCAATTTATTATTCATTTATTCATTAACATTTTTAGTGGTGCAAGAAGTAACTACACAGATAACCATCCATACATCGCTTTTATATCATGGTGCAAAATAATTATCAATTAAATTTTGATGGCGCAAATAGTAACCACACACATGACCATCCACACATAGCTATTATATCATGGCGCAAAATAAATATCAATTTAATTTTGATGGCGCAAATAGTAACTACACACATGACCATCCACACATAGATATTATATCGTGTTGCAAAATAAATATCAATTTAAATTTTTTTATGGCGCAAAATTAAACCACACACATGACCATCCACACATAGCTTTTATACCATGGTGCAAAACAATTATCAATCAAATTTTTATGGCACAAAAAGTAACTACACACATGACCATCCAAATATTATAACTAAGGAAGGCTCGTAGTAAATCAATATTCTCTCTATTTATGTTAAAATTAAGAGAGTATTTTTAGCTTCTTGAGGATGGTGATACTAAGAGTTATTCCATACAAGGTCTTAATTTGTAAACTTAAGGTAGGTCAAAGTCATGAGTCAATAACCAAGTCGTTGATTGCGTTATACAAGAGCTCAAGCTAAATTAAAAATCCCATATAATTTAACAAGGATGACAATTCTTCCACAATAAAAGAGAACTCAACATAATCAAAGTTGGGACTCTCTCTTAAGAGATTTACTTAGATATTTAAACCCCAACCAATAAGATGAATGATGCAGAGACTAATTCTGCAATAGATAATACACAGAGACGAAGTCCGACAATAGATGATACCTAGTGATAATGAAAAACACAGCGAAGTCAAGGGAAAAATTGCCAGGAGCCTCCCAATGTTGGGCGAATTAGTGCACAAGAAAAATAACATAGAGGTGCCCAGAAGTGAAGCATGGTGTTTCACATTCATTGGAAGTTTTCCTCATGGAAAATCATAGAGGGTCCATGGTGAAGGAAGTATGGTGATTGCACAAGGAAAATTAATGTCAAATTTCACCACAAAACTCAGAGAAGGTAATGATAAAGCTGAGTGAGATTGTAAATTTGTTGGGTAACTCCAGCCACAAGAAAAAAGAAGAGAATTATGCTAAAGATGAGTGAGATTTGTAAATTCCCTGGGTAACTCCATCCACAAGAAAAACGTAGGGAATATTTTCAGATGTTTGAACGCGGAGATTCACCATTTGTTGGGCAGAATGTAAACAAAAAAAATGTAGGGTTTCACTAGAGAATGAGCTGAGAGATTATTTCACATTGTTGGGAGAAATTTTTGGGCAAAGTGAAGATATTAATTCAAAGTAAAAAAGACAGGGGATGCTCATTGTTGGGATTTTTTTTTTTTGGGAAAACTGTTGAGAGTAATTCGCGTTGTTGGGCGAAATATTTTTGGGCAAAATGTTGGGCGAAAATGTAGAGATTAATGCAAAGTAAAAACACCAGGGGATGCTTGTTGGCCCTTGACCAAGTTTTGAGTAATACTTGGTCATATTTGACCGTTTTTGGGACTGCGACAGCTAGTCAAAGATGGAGAGCAACACAAAGCGGAAATTGGGGGAGAAAGACCTATTTTTTGGTCCTTTTTAGGGTTCTTGGGTTGATGTAACGGGAAAGGGATGTCGGCCCGTGGGTTTACCCACGCTTAGGCCCATTTTGTAATCTATAAATAGATACTTAGGAAATGTAAGTAGAGGATGGTAGTACATCTATGTGATGTGTAGATAAAGACTTAGTGCTAGTAACTGGATTTGTGTGATCGGATGTATATTGCAAGTTCTCTATGCACGATTGTAAGAATCTTGAAAAGCTCAGTGAAAGTTGTTGTAGTTTTGTGTTGAAGTCCAAGGAAGAAGGATCTAGAGAGATATGCAGATCTTCTGTCCTGTGCAAAGTAAGGGTCATGGAAGCTCCGTGCTGTAATCACTTGACCGAGATAATATAAATAAGAAGACTTTGTGGACGTAGCCCCAGGGTGGGGGTGAACTACGGTAACTTTGTGTGTTGTGCTATGTGCTTTGACCTGATGCTAAATACCTTGATGTGTTTAGATATATCTATTTATTCTCTGTGCTTATGATATATGAATGAATATTAGATCTGATATATAAGATGCTTAGTGTTTGATCCGGTGAATCCAATCTATCTTGTCGTGGCTAAGTGCTAAGTCTTCTTGAATCTAAGTATATACTGCGATGCTCTATGATACTTGTGAAGTAAGATAAGGGCTAATTCTAAGTGACCTATCGGTGTTGAGTGCTATGTTAAGTGTATGATCACAGATCTGTGTCCTAGCTAAGGTTGCATACATCTGAGTCCTGCAACCACCCCTACCTCTACCTCGGGTGAGACTTCATCTGCTTCACAGGTGTTTCTGAAAGGGCCAATAGTTAGGGTTTTGTTGGTGCGCTCTTGAGCGTTGAACCCTGGGTCTACCCCTGTGCCAACAAATGGTTCCATTGTCGGGACCTAAAACTGTGATTGCTGGGAACTAAAGAAGAAGAAGCTTTGTGCAAAATAAGCTATGAATCAGATTAGATCTGAAGAAAGGAAGATTAGATCTGAAGAAAAGAAGCGAGATCTGAACGCTCTGTGCTCTAAGAAAAGTAAAAGTGGAAATTTCTGAAAGAAAGAGGTCAAATCTGTAGAAAAGAGGTAAGATCTGTAAACTTTGTTCTCTGATAAAGGTTAGAATAGTTAAAAGTCTTAGATCTGAAAACTTTGTGCTCTATATAGGTAAGATAAGTGGAATTTTTTTGTTTCTAAAGCATGAATTTAGGTATGCTTGATATATTTTGTCCTAGCTTGAAAACTAGGGCATTGTTAGATGGAAGAAAGTTTGATAGATCTGATAAGAATAATGATAGATATGTTATACCTATGCATAGAAAGAATGTTTGGACTAACAAATGGATGCAGGATCCTAGAAAGAATTTTTTGTAGGCTAACTACCATGACCCTAGTGTGCAGTATAGAAGAGGTTAGGGATCATTTAAAAGAAAGAGAGGATTGACCCTATGTTACAGTTGCAGAAAACTGAGACATCTAGCTAAGGAGTTCCCTGGTGGAAGAACGAGTTGTCTCTGTTGCAATGCTTTGGACCATGAAGTATTGGATTTCTCTAGAATGATTGCCAGGCTTGAAAAAATGAATCTACGCCAAGAAAACCTTAAGGTAGATCCACAAATAGAAGAAAACCAGAAAGAATAAGAGAATATGTTACTACAGATGAAAGAAACCTTGAATGATCACCGACATATTAGGCTATCAGATATCTTCAAAGAAAAAGAATGCATCGAAGTAAGAATAGAAGACTTCGACATTGACTGTGTTCTAGATGAGGAAACATAGGTGAATGTCATGACAGAAAGAACTTGGGAAGCTATAGGGAGAGCTGCTATGACTCCATCCCTAAGTGGAATAGGGGTATTGACAGAAAAAATGGTAAACCTATGTGGAAGGCTCACTCGAATATCTATGAATATCAATGGAACTCCAATAGAGGAAGATTTTAAAATCATCAAATTTATAGAGGACAATGCCCCATTTACTATGTTACTTGGAAATCCTTGGATTGAAAGAGATCATGCTAGAAAGAAGGAAGAAGAAAAAGTTTTAGAACAACAGAGACAAGAGTTAAAAGATTTCATGACCAGAAAGATCACACAGTTGATTGAAGGATAGAAGAACAGATCGAAGCCATTTCACACTAGAAACCTAGATTTTGAAGTTATCAGAACATCAGAAGATTCACAGAAGACTGAAGTCTCCATCGCAGATAAAGAATAGACGTTATCCCTAAACCCTAAGTAAGAACATCAACAACATGAAGTGACTATATCCAAGGAAAATAGAAATCATAACGAGAAAAGAACCACTGAGACGAAGCTCACTGGAAAGAAAGCTAGAAAGTTAAGTAAGAAGAAGGCGAAGATGGAAAAACTACAGGAGAGTCCAGATGGAACTTCACAAAAAGAGAAATTGCAGAATTCGAGCATCATTGAGCTATCAGAACAATGACATGAGTCACTTCACCATGGCAAAGTGATATAGCCATTGGAAGCCAATATGTCTATTCGACTGCCACTCTGAATGGATCAAAAAGCAATTATGGGTTACCACTAGACCATTGGACAGCACCAGAACGGATAGAATGGATTTAATGAAGGATCCATGTCCGTTGCAAGCAAACAGTTGCTGAGATTGCCTATTTATCTCATCGCTCCATGCCCGAAGAACACTTTTGCCAATTAATAAGTTGAAGCTCACAGATTAGCAAGTGTCTACAATGATCGTCACACCTTTGTTATTTATCCCAGTACAGTGCTTAAGACTAGTGCGACCCCGATTATTTTCCTTGAGTGCATTTGTCCGACAAGCTCAACACAACTAAAGAATCTGCAAGAGAGGTACTCGCTAGCCTCAGAACCAAACGATTCATGTCGAAAAGAGGTTTGTCTATGAGTTTACAGGCCTCATCGACAAGAGGAATGCAAGCCTCCCCATTGACTACTCGAGCAGAAACATCTCGAGCCAGCACAGAAAGAAGAACTAAGCTTAAAGATGACATAACCAATGTGAAGTTAGTACCGTCCATCCTACCTGCTTACATACCCCCTCTGAGTAGTGTGATTACCCAGGACAACATCCCTCGAGACTTTGAATACACCCTAGTCAGTGCTTATCTAGCAAAAGGAGTATGCACCTACTGCACAGATCAAGACAAGGTTGCGGCATTGAAGTTTTGTGACTTCAACCAGGGAGACCGTAAATCTTACAGCATGCTTGCCCTGCAAACATAATTAACCAAAACTAAGGGCAAGAATTCCAATATCATCCCTCAGCAATGGACGATGAACCTTGAGTAGTCTACTTTGCTCAGCATTATGAAAATACCGCACTTCGGAAAACACCAAGAGCTGAATGCCTATGTAAAATTGTTGCTAGCAAGTTACCATGGAGGATACCCGTGGTTAAACTACCGCATAACTGTTGATCTGACGCTGATCAATAGGATCACCAGGCTTAGTATGCAGGGCCCTGATCCCTAGGATTACTACCCTGGAAAGACCACAGACCGTGCTCTTTCACAGAAGATTAAAGAAGCTTATGGAAATGTCGAGAAGGGCACATGAGGATACAAGGTAGCCTCTATCGAGAGTGGCGCAGTGCACCTTGCATACCAACTGATAGCAGGGAAATTGGTACATAAGAACAGACCAACTGTTAAGCCCTAATGTTGGCTCATTACCCCTTAATTGGGGCATATTACATTAGTAATTTTATTTTATTTATGTCGACTTTATTCCATTAGTTGTAATTATACCTCCTAGTCTCCTATATATACCAAGGAGACATTTTCATTTGGAATCA
>SNQJ01S0156258.1:0-14006 GCA_010110895.2 Picea sitchensis | reverse complement strand
TCCCCCCCTCCAAGCTAGCCCATTTTACTTCTCTCCCTTACCGCCGCTTTCCCTTCCGCCAACACCTGTCCCCCACTTAACTTTCCTCCTCCGCCTGTCACATCTCTCTGTTCATCTCATGCCTCCCGCTCCCTCCACCTATGTTCCACTCATCGCCTTCTTGGCCTATCACAGATTCCATTTTCCCCTTATCCCTTTCACTTCCCGACATCTGTCTCCCCTGTTGCCTCCACCTGTTCAGTTATCCCCACTCCCTCTGCCATCTTAGCCTCTTCTCAGTCTCCACTTCCCCAACCACGTCATTCCACCTGACCATATTTCATCCATCATTCCACGTCGTTTGTGCCAGTCATATTATTAGCATCCAAGTCTGCCTGCCAAGTCTCCCCTGCAAACATCCAACTCAGATCCAGATGGAAAAGAAGTTGGGAGAGGTCACCACGTTCTACAGCTGCAAAGTTGACTCGGTCCTATCCCGGTCCCGAGAAAAGTAGTTAATTAAGAAGGGGGCGGTGGTTGAACATCGTTTCCTCCATAAATGGAAAGCTCAAAAGGGACTGTTAGCAAGTCAGCTCGTCTGCAGGTCCCTTCTAAAACTCGATTGCGTTTGAGAGAAGCTCATGTCTGATAGAAGACTGCATGCACGGTCTTCCAAAGAGCATGTAGACATAATGCCTTAAATGCAAAAACTCAGACACGCCTTTGTTGATTAGTGGCGAATTGCTCTGAGTATATAGAGTCGTTTTTTATATTTTGTGAAGGTCGATGGTTGAGCTGTGCTCCCATATTGTAAAGTTTTTTATGAAGAAGTCTGGTTCTCTCGTTATGTAATTTGATCTCAGACTTCTTGTTTAATGAAAGACAGTTTCCTTCCTCCATATTATTTTGCCTCTGATGTTGAAGTGTCTATGATTGAAGGATTCACATGGATTATTGTGACCATGTTATAATGTATGTTTTATTGCAGTGTTCTTCAGTTTCCTGAAGCTTTGGGTCCAAGAGGATCTTGTATTTGAATCTTTTCCTCTTTAGGCTGTTGGAAGACCTGACGTCCATAACAGACCTCTACATTTTCCTCTCGATTTCTTCCTCCTACTCACCTTTACTACAACTTACCGACTGAAGTTAATCAAGACCTCACCTACTTATGCATGCCTGGCCTAGTTTTCTGAGTTAAAACGATATTTTCTTGAGTCTGCGTCCATTCGACCTTCTTAAATTATTCATTGTGACATACAAACTGATGGGTACTGGGATTACCTCTTCTGCAATCAAGAGGTGACTTCTAGTGATAACATTTATGGCACCGTTGCTTGGGATGAATTGAAGACTTTTCCCTGGGATCGAATGACAATGAGCTTCTGATTCTGAAGGTGCATCAGATATCAAAACCATTGAAGATTGCAACCTGCACCTGGTGAATCCACTGTGCCGACTCCACTATTCAGCTGGCTCCGAAGGGCAGACACACGAGGTCTCATCCACAACTACCTCTAGAAACGCCTGAAGTTGACCCAGAGAAAATTATCAGAAGAGGGAGGACCTCTCAGGAAGATACTTGAGCCACTGAACCAAGTAGTTCTGGTGATTTTCACAATATTCCTTCTGAAACTCCAGTTACTATTTCTATTTCTCTTGGTATCCCATCTGCTGGAGTTTCTAGAACCTTAAATTCTAGAATTTTTCCTACTTTTTTCTCCTCCCCTAGCCTCGGTTTGGAAGAAAAAAACTTTGACACACCTGTGTCCCCTGAGGTTGTACCATGGTCTAGGCCCAGGACCTTACAAGATTTTCCCACTCCGGCCTTTACCATCCCTCCTCCCATTAAAGAGACTTCTGGGGAAACTTTGTTCATACCCTAGAAGCATAGTCCGAGTCTCACCTATCCGCTCTCCACCACCTTTTGGTTCTCCTCTTGTTCGTACTCCAATGGCAGGAGCCAATCCCCCTAGAAACAAAATGGATGCCATAATGGCAGCTAGGTATGCCCCTCTTGTTTTTCCTCAGCCTCTGAATGCCCTCCTAGTTAGTGGCTACCTTAAATAGTTGCCTAAGTTCACAGGTGAGGGAGATATAACTACAGAGGAGCACCTTGCAGCTTTCTATAGTTATGTTGATAATTGTGTCATTGTAAAGGAAGATGTGTGGATGAGGATTTTTGTCCATAGTCTGGATGGAGAGGCCACGAAATGGTTCATAGCCCTAGCTCCTGGATCTATTGATGGAATTGAAGCCCTAGATGAGGCATTTTTAAGACATTGGGGGGACAAAAAATATTTCCTCTACTACATCACAGAGTTTGGATCGCTAAAGAAAAAGGAAGGGGAATCTGTTGTTTATTTTTCAAAGAGGTTTAATAAGATGTATAACAAGATTCCTGCTAAGATTAAACCCACATAAACCTCTGCAAGAATTACCTATGCCAATGAATTTGACCCTGCTTTCTACCTCCTATTAAGAGAAATAAGAGTTGTTTCCTTGGCTCATATGCAAGATGCGGCCTTGGAAGTGGAATCCAATATTTTGGCAGCGGACAAGATCAAGAATAAGGATGACAGAGACAAAAGACAAGATAGGTCTGAATCTTCGACCTCTTCTTCCTCTGCTGCCCCCCCTCAAATGGATGAAGTAACCAAGTTACTAAAATCGCTTTCTGCTAGAATGGAAAGACTGGAATTGGAAGGGAAGCCGAGCTATAAAAATCCCCAGAATGCTGATAACCGAGGAAACTTCAAAATACCTAACAATGCTCCTCAGTTTCTTCCAAGAGATCCCAGGAATAGGGATAGAGATGATAAGAAAATCCAGACCCCTCTCCAAAATAATTCTTTCACTGATGAATAAGGGGAGGAAGAAGACCTTGATCCTAAAATCCATTGCCTAGCATACACCTCTTCTTTTCCTCATTTGACTCAATATGCATATGAGGAGTCTCTCATGGATCGCCAACTAAATGAGTTGAGCAAAGGGGACAAGGCCAACAATAATCCAAACAGATATAGCCTCAGGTCCAAGAAGAAATAAGGAATGTCTGATATTTCTGATCAGCCCACCAGAGCAGAGAAGCTCGCTAAAGATGTAGCAGATGACAACAAAGGTAAGAAGGCACCAGCCCCCTCTCCAGTGGTCAAAATTCCTATCACAGAGGTGAAATAAGTTCTAAAGCTCCCTTCCTCTTTTAATTTTGAACATGAAATTCAAAAAATTAGGATCCCTGTGCCCCTTTCATAATTGGTCAAACATGAAGGTTTCAAAAGGAGCCTTTCTAAACTGTTACAGTCTGAGCCTACTTCTTACCCCACAGACTCAGTCAACCTCCAAGATGAAAATCCAGGTGTCATACTGGGGCCTATGGTGGAAGATAGAGATGACTCCTCCACTCCTTTCTACACTTCATTGAACATCCACGATAAGTTGTTGCACAACTATCTTATGGATTCAGGAGCATCACACAATCTTATGCCTAAGGTCGTCATGGAGGAGCTCGGGTTGGAGGTTACAAAAAATTATCATGACCTGTATTCTTTTGATTCAAGGAAGGTGAAATGACTTGGGGTGATCAAAGACTTGGCCATATCTCTGTTTCAGCTGCCCATGAAAAGTGTGGTTATGGACATTGTGGTGGTTGATGTTCCCCCCAAGTTTGGCATGCTTTTGTCAAGATCTTCGATAAAAATACTTGGGGGAACCCTACAGATGGATCTCACATATGCTACCATTCCAGTGTTTGGGGGGGGAGCATAGAAGGATTTACAGGGACGCTCAGCTATCCTACATTATTAGTGATGAAACAAACCCCACCAATCATCCTATTTTTTCTCTTGACACTGATTTGGGATCTAGTTTATTACAATTCACTGATGCTCCCAAACCTCCTCTTGAATTCATAAAATAGTCCATTACTTTTCCTAAAGTTTCTCTTCCCATCAGCCCTATTTGGAAAATGTTTTTTGATGGAGATTCATCTAGGGAGAGTGCTGGTGTTGGAGAGGTCCTTTTTTCACCAACCCAAGAGACTATATCTCTATCCTACAAATTAGAATTTGAAACTACCAATAACGTGGTGGAGTATGAAGCTCTTGTTTTGGGTTTGAGGGATGAAAAAGAAATGGGGATTAAAGAGATATCTATCTTTGGGGATGCTGAGTTAGTGGTCAATCGGGTCAGAAATATTTACTAGGATAAACACCCTAGGCTAAGAGCTTACAAGAATGAAGTATGGGACTTGTTTGACATTTTTTTCTTGGCCTTCAATATTTCTTTTATTCCAAGAGAGGAAAATACAATGGTTGATTCTTTGGTTCTTTTAGAAAGCAATTTCAGAGTCCCTCTTCCACCAAAGTTGAGGTATGTTGTAGAAATAAAATATAGGCCCTCTATAGCTGACAATGTCAAGCATTGGAAGGTATTTGAGGACGATCTTGAGATCAAGATATTCCTTGAGACTGTTGAGGAATTTTCTACACTATATATTGATCAGGATCATGATTCTGAAAGTGATCCTCATGCTAATATATTTTCAAATAAAATTGCTAATCATCATATTGTGCAGCTACCTAACAATCATATTCCAAAGGGGATAGTTCCTTTGGAAAGACTGTTTGACATAAATGATGTGGCAGTAAAGGTCAAAGAATCAACTGATGATGTTGATGTAACTGACTGCAACATTGGCACAGAGAAGGATCCAAAGTTTGTCAAGTTGTCAAGCAGCTTGTCAAAGGAGTAGAGGGTCGAATATGCTGAGCTGTTGAAAGAATTTGCTGATGTATTTGCCTAGACATATGCGGACCTCAAAACATATGACACAAGTGTCATTAAGCATAAAATCCCATTGAAGGAGGAGGCCAAACCATTTAGATAGAAAATGAGACCAATAAATCCTATGTTGTTGCCTATCATGGAGAAAGAGATTAAAAAGATTTTAGATGCCCAGATTATGATTCCTCTGAGGTATTCTAAGTGGGTGGCCAACTTGGTCCCAATGAGAAAGAAGAGTGGAGAAATCAGACTTTGTGTTGATTTCAAGAACCTGAATAGAAGCTCTAAGAAGGATAGTTACCCCTTGCCAAAGATGGAGCATATATTACAGAGGGTAACAAGTGCATTCAGGATGTCCATGATTGATGGATTTTCTGGCTACTATCGGATTTCTGTCTTGCCTGAGGATAGAGAAAAGACATCCTTCACCATTCCTTGGGGTACTTTTATGTACACTAAGATGCCCTTTAGATTAATGAACACAGGGGAAACCTTACAACGAGCCATAGACATAGCCTTTATTGGAGAAAGGGAGAAGTTTTTGGTCATCTATTTGGATGACATAATAGTGTTCTCCAGATCTGATAAAGAGTATTGTGAACATTTGAAAAGGGTCTTCTTGAAATGCAGGAAATTTGGTCTCTCTTTGAATCCCAAGAAGTCATTGTTTTCCATGAAAGAGGGAAAATTACTGGGGCACATAGTATCAGTTGAGGGAGTGAGGATTGATCCAAGCAGGGTAGCAGCCATACAAACCTTGTCACCCCCCAGATCCAGGAAAGAAGTTCAGTCTTTCTTGGGAAAAATTAATTTTTTGAGAAGGTTTGTTTCTAATTTTGCTGAAATGTTAAAATATATTACATCCATGTTAAGTAAAGGAAATGAATTCAAGTGGATTGCTGAATCTCGTAATTCCTTTGATAAAATAAAGAAGGCCCTGAATGAAGCACATGTTCTTATCAGTCCTGATTACTCAAAGGATTTCCTTATTTTTTCATTTGCTTCATTTGACACAGTAGCAGTTGTTTTATTGCAAAAAAATGAGGAAGGGTTGGAGCAACCCATTTCTTTTTTTAGTAGGGAATTGAGAGATGCTGAGGTAAAATATGACATCTTGGAAAGGCAAGCCTATGATTTGGTTAAATCTCTCAAAGATTTCATAGTTTATGTGCTACATTCCAAGGTCATTGCATATGTCCCTTCAGCTTCTGTGAAGGAGATTATCATTCAGCCTGACATAGGCGGAAGAAGGAGCAGGTGGATTGCCAAGATCCTTGAATTTGACCTAGAGATAAATCCCACCAAGTTGGTTAAAGGCCAAGGTTTGGCTAAAATGCTGGCTGAGTCTAATTGCAAATCCCTGGGGGTAAATTTCATCAACACTTGCTCAGTAAATCAACAGGTTGAGTTGTCTGATACAAATTCTCAAGTCAACCCCCCATTAGCAGGATGACCTTGGTACAAGGACATTATGTTTTTCCTATAGAAGTTGAAGCTTCTTGATGGCATGGAGAAGAACAAGGCAAGATCTTTAAAGCTCAAATCAATGAAGTAATGTCTGGTTGATCAAGTCTTGTATTGGAAAGACCCCCCAGGAGTTCTTTTGAGATGTTTGGACCCACAAGAAGCACAAAGTATCATGCCTGATTTTCATGACAGTCTAACGTAGTGATAATAATGTATGAGAATGTTAGATCTGATCTATATGAATATGCTGAGTGTTTGATTTACTAGATTTGACCTATCTGTTGATGTTAAGTGCATAAAAGCGTTGTATCGATGTGAATGCTGCGAAGCCCTATGTTATTAGCGAGGTGATTATTGATTGTATATTGAGGAACTGACAGTGCTAAGTTCTTCACTAAGTATTATAATCACAGATTTGTGTCCCATCTAAGGTTGCAGACATCTGAGTCTTGCAACCACCCCTGCCTCTACCTCGGGTGAGACTTCATCTGCTTCGTAGGTGTTGTTGAAAGGGCCGGTAGTTAGGGTTTTGTTGGTGTGATGTTGTAGCGTTTAACCACGGGTCTGCCCCTGTGACAACAAATGGTTTCATTGCTGAGACCCTAAAACTGTGATTGCTGGGAACTGAGGAAGAAGAAGCTCTATGCGAAGATCCGATCTGAAATTGTGAAAGCTTTGTGCATAGATCTGTTGCCCTAACACACAACATTTTACTTGACTTGTGAAGCTCTGTACCAAGAAAAGAGGTCAGATCTGAAGAAAAGAAGTAAGATCTGTAAGCTCTGTTCTCTGATAAAGGTGAGAATAGTATAAAAAGTATAGATCTGGAAGCTTTGTGCTCTAATAAAGGTAAGAATAGTTAAAAGTTTTAGATCTGGAAGCTTTGTGCTCTGTAGAAGTAAGATAAGTGGAATTTTTTATTTCTAGAGTATGGATCTAGGTATGATTGATAGGATCTGTCCTAGCTTGAAAACTAGGGCATTAATAGATGAAAAAAGGTTTGATATGAGTAGATCTGATAAGACTAGTGAAAGATATGTTATACCTATGCATAGAAAGAATGTTTGGACTAACAAATGGATGCAAGATCCTTGAAAGAATTTGTTGCAGGTTAGCTCCTATCATCCTAGCACACATTACAAGAGAAGTTGGGGATCATTTAGAAGAAAGAGAGGATTAATCCTCTATTACAGTTGCAGAAAACCGGGACATCTTGCTAAAGAATGCCCTAGGAGAAGACCTAGTTGTCTTTGTTGCAAAGCCCTAGACCATGAAGTGTTGAACTACCCTAGAATGATTGTTAAGATTGAAAGAATGAATCTGAACCAAGAAAACCCTAAGGCAGATCCAGATACTATGGCATAACCCCAAAAAGAATCACAGAAAGTATTGTTACAGATGAAAGAAACCCCGAATGACCACCGACATGTCAGATTATCAGATATTTTTAAAGAAAAAGAATGCATTGAAGCAAGAATAGGAGATTTCGACATTGATTGTGTTATGGATGAGGAAACATAGGTGAATATCATGATAGAGAGAACTTGGGAAGCTATAGGAAGGCCTGCTATGATCCCTTCATTAGGAGGAATAGGATTATTCAGAGGAAAACTGGTAAACCTATGTGGGAGAACCACTCAGCTATATATGAATGCCAATGGAACTTCGACAGAAGAAGATTTTGAGATTATTAAATTTATTGAGGACAACGCCCCATTTACCATGTTACTAGGAAAACCTTTGATTGAAAGAGATCAAGCCAGACGTAAATAAGAAGAAGAAGTTTTGGAGTAGAAGAGGCAAGAGTTAAAAGATTTTATGACTAGAACGATTGCATACTTGATTGAAGAGCATGAGAACAAATTAAAGCTATTTAACACTAGAGACCCTGATGTCGAAGCTGCAAGAACACTAGGATACTCACAGAAGACTGAAGTACCTATCCCAAATAAAGAAGAGGTGTTACCCCTGAATCCTAGGAAAGAATCTCAACAACGTGCAGTGACTATGTTAAAAGAAGAGAAGAATCAGAATGGAAAAAGACATACCAAGACGAAGCTCACTGGAAAGAAGGCCATGAAGCTAAGTAAGAAGAGGGATAATACTGAAAAGCTACATAAATCTCCAGAGGGAACTTCACAGGAGGAAAATTTGTAGAATTGGAGCTTCGTCGGGATATCAGAACAACAACACATGGCACTTCGCTGTGGCGAAGCAATATAGCTGTTGGGGCTGATATATCCGTTTGACTGTCACTCCGAATGGATCGAAAAGCATTTATTGGAATGTGCCTTAATGGACAGAACAATATTTAATGAGGTTGCATACCCATTACAAGCAAACCATTGTCGATTTACCTATTTATCCCATCGCGCCATGCACAGAGAACACTTTTGCTAACCAAGTGATTTGAGCCTACAGACCAAGTGATTTGCCTATAGTGATCATTGCCCTCTTGCTGTTTATTTTAGTGCAGTGTCTAAGTTTAATTGACCCCGATCTTATTAATCCCGAGTGCGTATTTTCGAGGAGCTCAACGCAATCGAAGAGTCCGTGACAAAATTTATCCTCGAGCTAAGAACCGAAAGAGTCATGTCGGAGAGAGGAGTGTCTGTAGGTGTACAAGCATCGTCAACGAGAGGATTGCCAGCCTCTCCATCCACTGCTCAAGCCAGACCATCCCGACCAGTAGATGAGAAACGAATGAAGCACATAGACGATCTCGTGAATGCTAAGTTGATTCCAAGCATATTACCAACCTGCCTGCCACTTGTGAGTAGTGAGATAAATCGAGACAGTGTGCCCAAAGACTTTGGATATGAATTGGTCACTGCGTACCTCCCGACTGGGATACGCACAGTTTAAGCAGATCAAGAAAAGATAGCAACGCTGAAGTTTAGTGACTTCAACCTCGACGACAAGAAGGTTTACAACATGCTCTCCCCGCACAAGTATCTGACCAGAACCAAGGGAAAGAACTCAAATATCGTCCCTCAGTCATGGACCCATAACCTCGCGCAGTCCACTCTGCTCAACGTCATGAATATCCCTCGCTTTGAAAGGAACCAAGAAGTGAATGCATGCGTCAAGTTGTTGTTGTCCTGCTACCATGGCGGATACTTGTGGTTGAATTGTCGTATCATAGTGGATCCGACATTGATCAATCAGATCACAAGGCTGAGTATGCAAGACCCTGACCCACAAGATTTATACCCCAGAAAGACCGTAGATCACGCTCTTGCGTAGAATATTAAAGACACATATGGAGATGTCGAGAAAGGAACGTAAGTCTACAAGGTAGCCTCTATCCAAAGTGGTGCAGTGCGCTTAGCTTGTCAATTAATCGCAGGAAAGTTAGTTCGAAAGAACCGACCCACCCAAGTGACTGGATTTGTAATCGACCTTGCAAGGAAGTGCGCAGAGGGCCTACAAATGAATTAGGCGAAGTACCTCATAAAACAATTGGAACTGGACTGCAGGGAAGTCCAATATCAAGGATATGAATTCCACTTCAGCTGGCTTCAGAACATCAGAACTGGGAGATGAGCCAGCTCAAATCCACTGAATCTCTAATGCAGTCGAAGCTCCCCTTCGACGAGCTCAGGAAGAAACAACGCAAGCTGCCCAAGCATTGGCACAAGTACAACAAGACCTTATAGAACAACACAGTACTGCAGAAAGGGAAAATATTGATCTACAAGAGAAGTGGGATGAAGAAAAAGCACAACTACATCAAAGAAAGGAATAGTTGCTCGTAGAGAAACTCAAAGTAAAGGAAATGGTTCACAGAGCACTTCACTCTGTGATAGTCATAGAAGTGAAGACTGAAGAGCGAGTTCCACAACAGGTGGCACGACTTGAAGAAGTAATCTAGCAGCTCCAACAACACATAGCAGACTTGGAGCTCTGCACTATGCCCGAGACCCCGCAAGAAGTAAGAGACCTAAGGGAAGCAACTGCTCGCAGCGCAGTTGATAGAATGAAAGCTCTTTCCTTGGAGTGCAAGAAGCTGAGTAACTGCAACGCCCAAACATACGAGAATCTCACTGAGAATCCAGAGTTGCAGTCACTAGAGTCACAGCTCTAGGAAGCGAAGCAACATGCAGACACCCTCCAGGCACAGTTGAAGGCCTTGTCGGCCTTGGAAAGAATGAAGCAGTCTCATGAGCAACGCACCGCCCAGCAACAAATACACACGATTCAAAGAAGAGTGATGGAAGTTACTCAATGACTTCAACCAGTGCAAGATAAGGTGTGACAATTGTTCATAAAGGTTGAAAGATGAGGAACAGAGCTGGAACATGTTGTCATCGCAACAGAACAACACCTAGAAGGGCCAATGAATGATGCAGTGATCTAGGATTTCACCACACAAGAGGTTGTCTCACAACAGCAGGTCGAAGCAACTCAAGGCCTTCGAAGAAAAACTGGTCAGATCAAAGTGACTCGGGACGAGTCATAGGTGAGTGTTGGGGGCCTGTTGGCCCTTGACCAAGTTTTGGAGAAACTTGGTCATGTTGACCTCTTTTTGGACTTTGACAGCCTGTCAAAGGAGGAGTGTAAGACAAAGCGGAGATCATGGGATCTCATCTTTAAAAACTTTTGAGTCCTTTTTGGGTTTTTGGGATTATGTAACGGGATTGGGATGTCAACCCATGGGTTTTACCCATGCTTAGGCCTATTTTGCAATGTATAAATAGATATCTAGGTGAAGTAATAAGGGAGGGAGCCAATATATGCATCTATGTGATGTATGCTAAGTGAAAGTAAGGTTTTGTATAGGCTTTGTCCAAGCTTGCAGAGCTAAGTGCAAGCGTTTGTAACAGACTGTGGAAGGCTTAGTGTTGTAATGCAAGGAAGAAGGATCTAGCGAGCTATGTAGATATTTTTTCCTCTACGCAGAAGGGTTTTTAATGGCTCTGTGCTTGTAACCAATTGGCTGACGATAATAAAGAAGAAGAGTTGGTGGACATAGCCCCAGGGTGGGGGTGAACCACGTAAACACTATGTTGTGTTGCTTTGTGCTTGATTGGATGTGTTTATATCTTCTTTTGCTAAGTGTTTAGAGATGATTAGATAGATATGTTTATGCGTAGTGATAATAATGTATGAGAATGTTAGATCTGATCTATATTAATATGCTAAGTGTTTGATTTACTAGATCTGACCTATCTGTTGATGTTAAGTGCTTAAAAGTGTTGTATCAGTGTGAATGTTGCAAAGCCCTGTGTTATCAACAAGGTGATTATTGATTGTATATTGAGGAACTGACGGTGCTAAGTGCTTTACTAAGTATTATAATCACATATCTGTGTCCCAGCTAAGGTTGCAGACATCTGAGTCCTGCAACCACCCCTGCCTCTACCTTCGGTGAGACTTCATCTACTTCGCAGGTGTTGCCGAAAGGGCTGGTAGTTAGGATTTTGTTGGTGCACTATTGTAGCGTTGAACCCTGGGTCTACCCCTATGCCAACAATTTGGCTTAAAGAAAACAATTGTAAATGTTGACAAGTATACAACAAGGGTTTCCATTAAGCATCTTTTAAACTATGACAATGGAAATTATGTTAAAAAGGAAACTATAATACAAGATTAGACACTTATCAAGAAATATTATACCAATGGATATCATTGCTACACTAAAAGTTTTGTGTGGCAAACCACTCTATAACTCTGAAGTGTTGTGATTGACACGGAATGGGAATCTCTTATCTGCAATAGAAGCTAGTGTTTTCTAGATGAAATAATAAGCTTTAAATTTGATTATTCTAGTGAAAAAGATCCAGAGACAAAGACAAGAACTATGACATAATTAGTTGTGCACGGTTTCATGAAAACATGATTTATAGATGATATGGATAACAACGTCTTGCAAATCACACCATGCGAAGGCTTCAAGCCATTCGAGTTCTGCTAGGATAGATTCTCTGAGGAGACTAACTTCACATCATTATTTTATGATTAAGACCACCCACAGGGAATCAATGAACATTGCCTACCAAAGAATGGCATGATGGGAGCTCTTGCTCAAAGAAGATGTCTTCTCAACTCATATTACAAACATTTTCTTCAAAGTGATTTGAATTATTATACATCACGTTTCTAGTTGTGCTTGGGTGTCGATACGTAATGGTGAATTAAAATGAAGAAAATTACTTGCCAAAGATGTGAAGAGAAAATGTAATCTAGAAAAAATATTGGAATCCTCAATTTCAAACCGATATCTGAAGAGAATATATATTTCTCCTAAAACTTTGCATAGGGATGCCTTTGACGTGATAAGACAACTTGGCCCTCCAACATTTTTTTGTAACTCTTGCTAGTGTCAAACATATTTGGGGACCATTATGCAAAGCATTGGAATGCTTGGTTCTAAGCATAGAACAAAATTAATTAAAATATTGATGAGGAAAGCGTTTACTCGATGATTAGAAAGCATCCTATCACCCATTGTTGTTATTATAAACATAGATTCACTGCTTTGAAATTGCTTTTACAAAATAGTCAATCATATGGATATGCCATTGATTACTTATTCATTATTGACTTACATAATGGGTGCCATGAATATGAACATGGAATTCTATGGTTTCAAAATTCACCTATTCTAGATCATGTGTCAAACAACAAGATAGAAGAATTTGTTGACAAGTATATTTTTGGTGACTCAACATTAGTCAATGACAATGTTATGAAGATTCAAACACATTGTCATACTAGAAGTTGTAGGCAACATTGCAAATAAATTTGAAAATTTGGTTTCTCGTTGTCACTAATGGGTAGAACTTCGACACTAGAAATATTGCAAAACAACAACCATAATATAGATCAAAAGGCAAACCAATATTTTGCTCTTTTATGAAAAAAACAATATGACAATTGATCCGAAAATCCTTAGATGTCAAATTAATTCTTAAGCTTACATTAACATTCGACCATATTTGGGAAAATAAGATTGTTATGACTATTTACAAAAATATCATGTGAAATCGCTTACTTATCCATAAACTTCATCAATTGATAATAACTTGTAGAAATAATGATGACAAAATATAGAGAAATAGAGACAAAAAATAACAAGGCTCATTACACAGTTTGATATCAGAGTTCACCCATCTTGGGCTACGTCTCTGGGTCCGCTTCCAAATAGTGAGACCACTCTATTAATGCTCAAATGCTTGATATAATGATGACTTACAATGGAAAATTTGAAGACACCCTTCAATTCTGCTGCTCAAACCCAGAAACAAAGGTTACCACTGAATTTCTCTCGAAATTCTAAGAATAATGAGTATAAACTTGACTATGTTCTAAATGAGTGGTTAAAGACCCCCTTTTGCACGCCAAATGAGACTATGGCTCTCATACATGGCAAATGGAACTAAGAATTTCATACATCACTTTAGCACAAAAGCGACATCACCATCATATTCCTCTTAGAAAACTGAGAAAAATGAGTATAAACTCTCTATACTCCTCTCAAAGAACACTATGGCATGCAAATCGAGACCAAAATAAACTCAAAATCGAGTTCTTGGCACGAACTTTGATACACACAAACACTCCAACTTGGAACTCAATTCCATGTATGGTGCATTGGTTCAAGCATCAGGTTTAAATAGGGAGCAGGCTGCCCAACCACTGATCATGAATCTCAGAGAAAATTTAACTGTACTTTTCTTTATTAGTATAACTGACCAGGCCTTGTGGCACATTGGTAGGTTCTTGGTGTTAAGTTGTTGGAATATTGGGAGGGAGGTCGGGGATTCAAAGCCCAC